>JAJIBD010005014.1:0-161155 GCA_021461705.1 Cryptotis parvus
GGACCCAACATTTCTTTCCATCCACAAAACCCTGGAAACCCTCTAACTGTCCAATCTAGCCACACAAGTTCACACAGTTTGCAACCTGCAAAAGGTTGCAATGATAAAGCAATGCAGAACTCCACCAAGCTCAGTGAATGAAGCTGTTAGCCCAGTTTAGCCAAGCAATAACGATGAGCTACATAACCTCTCTGATAAGGAATTTAGGAAAGAACTGTTAAGGATGCATAAGGAGCTAAAAGAAGCAATGCAATACAAAGTCAATAAAATAGAAGAGAGCAGAAATGAGGAAAATGCAAATGAAAATATAAGCAGATTAAAGAGTGCTTGCTCCCAGATTTAGGAGGCCTGAAGGGTACAGGCTAAAAGAAATCCCAATAAGAATATTCCAAGACACATCCTAATTAAAATGACAAAAACCATAGGTATAGATAAAATAATGAAAGCAACAAAATCAAAGAAGGAAATTACATACAAAGGAGCATCCCTAAGAATCACAGCAGACTTTTCAGATAAAATACTCCAAGTCCAAGGACAGTGGTGGGAAATTGTGAAAAGACTCAAATGAAATGAAGGCCTCACCAAGAATACTTTACCCAGCTAGACTCACATTCAGATATGAAGGGAAGATACAGCACTTCATGGATAAGCTATAGCTAAAAAATTTCACAAACTCAAAACCAACTTTAAAAGAAGGAATGAAAGGTCTACTGTAAGATAAGACAAACCCCAAGAGCACAACAAGTTTAAACAGAAAGATGGCACAAAATCCCATGACAATAATCTCTCTCAATGTCAATGGTCTAAATGCACCAATTAAGAGGCACAGAGTGGCACAATGGATTAAAAAACTGAATCCAACATTCTGCTACTTACAAGAAACATATCCAAATAATCAGAGCAAACACACACTCAAAGTCAAAGGCTGGAAAACAATTCACCAAGCAAACAACTGCTCCAAAAAGGCCGGTGTGGCCATATTAGTATCTGACAACATAGACTTCAGGTTGAAAAAGGTTAGAAGGGACAATGAAAGTCATTTCTTAATAAGGGATATGTATATCAGGAAGAAACTACATTCCTAACATATACACACCCAACGAGGGGCCAGCAAAGTACTTAAAAACAACTGCTAATAGACTTCAAAGAAGATATTGACAGTAACACAATTATAGTTGGAGACTTCAACACTACTCTATCAACTCTTGATAGGTCAACAAGACTGAAACTCATCAAGGAAATACTGGCCCTGAAGGAAAAAAAACAGAAGAGGGCTGGTAGATATATATTTAGGGCTTTTCCTCCCCAAAAAAGATGAATACACATTTTTTTCCAGTGTACATAGAACATTCTCCAAGATAGATAACATGCTGAGCCACAAAACATACCTCCATAAAACCAATAAGATAGAAATTGTGTCAACTATTTTTTTCAGACCATGATGCACTGAAAATAGAAATTAATCGCACACAGAAGTGGAGAGTCATACCAAGCACCTGGAAGCTAAACAGCTCACTGCTGAACAACCAGTGGGTCATAGAAGAAATCAAAGAGGAATCCAAAAAATTACTGGTAACAAATGTAACTAAAGACATGAACTATCAGAACTTGTGGGACACAGTGAAAGCAGTGTTAAGATGAAAGTTCAATAGCTCTGTGAGCATGCATCAGGAAATAAGAAAGGGCCATCATAAATAGTCTGACCTCACACCTTAAGAGCTTAGAAAGTGACCAACAAAAGGAGCCCAAACTAGATAGGAAGAAAGAAATAATAAAATTTAGAGCAGAAATCAATGAGATGGAATCCCAAAAAGCAATCCGAAAGATCAATGAAAGCAAGAGCTGATTCTTTGAAAAAATAAACAAGATTGGCAAACCACTTCAAGACTCATAAAGAAAGGGAAATAGAGAAACCAAATAAATAGAATCTAAAATGAAAAGGGGTGTATCACAATAGAAACCACAGAAATTCAAAAGATCATCAGCGATTACTTTGAGAGTCTGTATGCCACAAAACAAAGAGAACCTAGAAGAAATGGACAAATTCCTGAATTCCTGACAGTTTCCCAAGGCTGCAACAAGATTTGGAATACCTGAACAAACCTGTCACCATCAAGGATATTGAATCAGTAATCAAAAGTCTACCCAAACACAAAAGCCCAGGTCCAGATGGATTTACCAGTTAATTCTTCCAAACCTTTAAAGAGGACTTACTGCCAGTCCTTTTCAAGCTCTTCAAGGAAATTCAAGAAACAGAAACCTCCCAAATATCTTCAATGAGGCACATATCACCCTGATGCTCAAATCAGACAGAGACGCTCACAAAAAAGGAAAACTACAGACCAAATTCCTGATGAATACAGATGCTAAGATCTTCAATAAAATACTAGCAAATAGAATCCAAAAACTCATCAAAAAGATTATACGCCATGACCAAGTAGGATTCATCCTGGGAATGCAAGGATGGTTCAACATTCACAAGTCAATCAACATAATACATCACATCAATAAGAGGAAAAATGAGAACCATATGTTCAATAGATGCAGAGAAAGCATTTGACAAGATCCAACACCCATTCATGATAAAAAAAAATTCTCCATAAAATGGTAATTGATGGAACTTTCCTCAATATACTCAAAGCCTTCTACTCCAAGCCTCATTCTCAATGGGAATGAGGCTTTTTTCCCATTGAGAGCATCATTCTCAATGGGAAAAAATGAAAGCCTTCCCCTAATATTGGGGACAAGACAAGGCTGCCCACTGTCAACACTTTTATTTAATATAGTACTGGAAGTACTTGCCTTAACAATCAGGGAAGTAAAAGACATTAAGGGCATCCAGATAGGAAAGGAAGAAGTCAAGCTGTCACTATTTGCAGATGACATGTTATACCTAGAGAACCCTAAACTCTCTACCACAAAGCTCCTAGAAACAATAGATCCCTATAGCAGATTGGCAGAGTACAAAATCAATACCGAAAAGTCAATGGATTTTCTAAATGCGAATAATGAAAGAAGAAAGGGATATTAAAGAGATTATCCCACTCACAGTTGTGCACAGAAAATCAAATACCCAGGAATCAGTTTGACTAAGAATATAAAGGACCTGTACAAGAAAATTACAAAACGTTGCTTCAAGAAATAAAAGAGGACCTGAGAAAGTGGAGACAAATTCCCTGTTCATGTATTGGGAGAATATCAAAATGGCAATACTCACTAGAGCTTAAAACAGATTCAATGCAGTCCCTATAAGGATACCCAGGGCATTATTCAAAGAAACTAACCAAACACTCCTGACATTTGTATGGAATAATAAAACCCCATGAATAGCTAAAGCAATCCTTGGGAAAAAGATGGGAAGTATTACTTTCCCCAATTTCAAACTCTACTACTAAGCAGTCGTATCAAAACGGCATGGTATTGGTATAGAGACATACCTGTAGACCTATTGAATAGAACTGAATATCCTGACACATATTCTCCAATATATGATCTCCTAATCTTTGATAAAGGAGCAAAACATATTAAATGGAACAAAGAAAGCCTTTTCAACAGGTGGTGCTGGGAAAAATGGGGAGCTACATGTAAAAAAATTAGACCTTCTTAGAACTTAGACCTTCTTCTAACACTTCTTAGAACTTAGACCTTCTTCTAACACCATGCACAAAGGTCAGATTGAAACGGATCAAAGATCTCAACATCAGACATGAATCTATAAGGTACATAGAAGAAAACATAGGAAAAACACTCTACTACATCAAATCAAAAGGCATCTTCAAAGACAAAACACTACTGACAAAACAAATAGAAGCAAAGATAAATAATGGGATTATAAAAACTGAAAAGCTTCTGCACCTCAAAAGAAATGGTGACCAAGATACAGAGACAGCCCACAGACTGGGAAAAAAAAATTCACCCAATACCTATCTGAAAAGGGGTCAATATCCAGGATATATCAGGCACTGGTAGAACTTTACAAGAAGAAAACAGCCGATCCCATCAAAAAATGGGGGAGAAGAAATGAATAGAAACTTCCAAAAAAGAAGAAATTAGAATGGCCAAAAGGCATATGAAAAGGTTTTCTTTAGCACTAATCATCAGGGAGATGCAAATCAAAACAACAATGAGATATCATTTCACACCACAGAGACTAGCACACATCCAAAAGAGCAAGAACAACCAGTGCTGGTGTGGATGCCAACTCATCCACTCTTGGAGGGAGTGCTGGCTGGTCCAGCCCTTTTGGAAAACAATGTGGACATTCCTCCAAAAACTAAATATGGCGCTCCCCATTTTACCCCACAATACCACTCCTAGGAATATACCCTGGAGATCCAAAAACACACAGAAGAAACACTACCTGCACATCGATGTTCATGGCAACACTATTCACAATAGTCAGAATCTGGAAACAATCTGAATGCCTGAGAACAGAAGACTGGCTAAAGAAACTGTGGTACATCTACACAATGGAATACTATGCAGCTGTCAGAAAAACAAAGTCACGAAATTTACATGCAAATGGATGGATGTGGAGATTATCATGCTGAGTGAAATTAGTTAGAAGGTAATGGGCAGATATAGAACGACTGCATTCAATCACCATCACTCTATCACTGTCTTCCCGCTCATCATCGATTTGCTCGAGCGGGCACCAGTAACATCTCCGTATGTCCTGTCTCATGCAAGTAGAGCCTAAGGGCACCTGCTTGCTGCAGGAACATAAAGAGCCTCAAACCATTCTATCAGGTCATGGGAATGAGGTCTATAATTGTTACTGGTATTTGGCATATCAAATACGACACGGGTAGCTTGCCAGGCTCTGCCGTGCGGGTATGAAGCTTGTGATTGGCGAAGTAAGTCACCAAGTAAGTTCCTATTATGACTTCGTGGTGAGGATACATGAGCCTCAGGGGCAGTTCGGCTTCCATGCATATAAATATATACTAGGGCTCTACTAATTGTGGGAAATGTTAACACCACACTTGAACTGAACATTGAACATGAAATGTACACAAAGGGATTTATATGATAATCCCTAAATGTCTATAGGGAAAACCACAATGTGTAAGAGAAAGAGAGAGAGAGAGAGAGAGAGAGAGAGAGAGAGAGAGAGAGAGAGAGAGAGAGGGGAATAGTGCCTGCTATAGAGGCAGGCTGGGGGAAGGGGAGAGAGAATTTGGGGACATTAGGGCACTGGTGGAAGGGCGGATGCTGGAAAAATGTATGACTGAAACCCAATCATGAACATCTTTTTAATTGTATATCGCACAGTGGTATAATAAAAAAATTTTTTAAAAAAATAATAAATATCTGTAAGATGTATGGGAAGAACTATTTTGTGCCCCTTTGAAGGGTAGGGAATTTGCTACAGAATGCTTTCTCCAAAATAATGCTCTTATTTATCCTAAAATCTAATTATTTTAAATCCAGAAAAGAGGATGCTAAAAATTAAAATACATGATGAAAACTAAAATATTAAAAAAACAAAAAATCAATATACTGCTCTTTATATATTATTGGGATCACCCACCTTATCACCTCTCTTAATTGTATTTTATATAGTTACTGCATGAAGATACACGATAATATCTTAGATACTAGTGTCAAGGCAGAGTCCAGGGCTCTGGCAGGTAGTCCCCCCTCCCTTTTCTGTGGTGTATCTAAAGTGAGGCGGAAGTATGAGATAGGGCTGACAAACACATGATCAGAGACTACTGGGGGCAAAACCACGGGATAAAGATGGCAGGATCCAGGAAATCTGGCCATGGGCGTGGCACAGCAACACAGTACATAAGAAACATTAATATTGGCTGTCTTGTAAAGGATTTTTCAAAATATTTCTCTCTCTATAAAGGTAAAAACCAATTTTTAAAATTAAGAAATTGAATTTGGAAAGTGAGATTCTTCCCCCAGAGGAGGCGGCCATGCCATATCTAAGGGTGCATCCCGGCAGTGCTCATCATCACTGTTCCTCGGTGTGTCATGAATCAAGTCAGGAAATGATCTCAATGATTACAAAAAATAAAAGTTATGTGAAAGACAAGTCAGTATGAGTCCCTCGAGGGAAATCTGTTTCTGGACTGGGATCTGCTGGTGGATTTCCAAACTGAATTTTCTCAACCTCCTTTCCCAGTTTCCATGGGAGTTGTGGTTGGCACCAATGGTGTGGGGGGTGTGAGGTCGGAGTACTATTTCCTTTGCTCTGTTTAGGGAATTGCAGACAGTTATTAGACTATAGCCTTAATATTCAGAGGGATGGAAAGAATATCTAAGAGGAAAAATAATGTGCCTAGTAAGTTTTTTAATCAAATGATGGCTTAACATTTTAAAGATAAAATCTCACTGCAAGTCACTTTGCTCTTAAGCTAGTCTACCAAAGTCCCATGGCACAGAATAAGTTGACATCAATGCAGTACTATAAATACTGTTAGATGCTGGGAACAGAGAGAAACTTGACAGGCTCAGAGCAAGCTTTACATGTAGAAGGCGCAGGTTTTTTTTTTAAGTATTTTATTATACCACCGTGAGATATACAAATAAAAAGATATACAATTAAATAGTTCATGTTTGGGTTTTGGTCGCACAGTGTTCCAGCACCCGTCCCCTCCACCAGTGCCCATCTCCCACCACCAACATCCCAGGTTCCCTCCCCCTTCCCCAGCCCACCTCCATGGCAGGTTCTTTATTTCTTTCCCTTTCTCTCTCTCTTTCTCTTTTCCTTCCCCTCCAGACTATGGATTACAGAACATACATTAAAAGATTGTCATGTGTATCCCCCTGCCTCTATTTAATGCTCAGTTCCAGGTTGGCACTAGTACCCTCGACAATTATTAGCACCCTGTTCCATTTTCTGTCTTACCTAACCTCTGACTCCCACACGTTTGGGATAATTTCCACCTTTGACAAGACCTCCTGATATATGTTTCACTTGACCTTGGATATTGGTATCATAATATGTACATATATATTTATGCCATGCAAATAAATGCAGTCATTCTGTATCTGTCTCTCTCCTTCTGGCTAATTTCACTCAACATAATCTTCTCCATGTCCATTCATTTATAGGCAAATTTTATAACTTCATTTTTCCTAACAGCTGCATAGTATTCCATCGTGTAGATGTACCAAAGCTTCTTTATCCAGTCATCGATTTTCGGGCACTCTGGTTGAGAAGGCGCAGGTTTGATCCCTGCCTTGCATGGTCCCTGGAGGACTGCAAAAGTGACCCCTGAGCATTGAACCAGCAACCACTGGGCACAATGGGCACCACTTGGCGTGACTCCTCCTCAAACATAACAAGTTATGAGATGCTTTGTTACCTAATTTTCATGATGAAATTCTGTTTTTTTTCTGTAGTACATGGAGTACCTTCATTGTTTTAGTTATTTCGCCACGATCACGATCACGATCTTCCCGTTAATCATCTATTTGCTAGAGCGGGCACCAGTAATATCTCCATATGTCCTGTCTCATGCCAGTAGAGCAAAGGGCATCGGCTTGCTACAGGAACATGAAGAGCCTCAAACCATTATATTAGGTCATGGGAATGACCTAATATAATTGTTACTGGCATTTGGCATGTCAAATACAACACGAGCAGCTTGCTAGGCTTGCCGTGCGGAAGGCATATTATTTAAACACCTCCAAATAAAGCATTTATTGATGAACGGCGCGCCACTTGCGGCGTGCCGCTGTGATGGGCTGAGTCGGCTGTGATGGTTTCTGAAGGGAGAGTCGGATGTGGAAAATGGCGGCACCCATGGAGTGGGTGGGGGGTCGATCTGGCTGGTTGTGGGGTTCTGCCGAGGTGGTGGGCCCAAGGCTAGAAACCACCATGCCTCCCGACTGCCTCATGAGCGGCTGGGCAGCAGGGGCAGAGCATTCGCTCTGCCCCATGTCTGGTCTCTGGACCAGCATACCTGAGGCTGGATTGAGGAAGAATTTGCTGCAGGGTGGGTGTTCGATGATCCGGGCTGTGATGGGCCGTTCATGACTCCACCCAGCCGACCAGCCCATCACAGCCCGGATCATCGACACCCACCCTGCAGCAATTTCTTCCTCAATCCAGCCCAGGTATGCTGGTCCAGAGACTCAGACATGGGGCAGAGCGATTCCTTGCTCTCCCTGTGCCCAGCCATTCATGAGGCAGTCGGGAGGCATGGTGGGTTCTAGCCTTGGCCCACCACCCCGGCAGAACCTCACAACCAGCCAGACGACCCCCCCACCCACTCCATGGGTGCCGCCATTTTCCACATCCGGACTTCCCTCTCTTCAGAACTCCACC
Source organism: Cryptotis parvus (assembly GCA_021461705.1). Taxonomy (NCBI): domain Eukaryota; kingdom Metazoa; phylum Chordata; class Mammalia; order Eulipotyphla; family Soricidae; genus Cryptotis; species Cryptotis parvus. The sequence continues at coordinate 8,288 of JAJIBD010005014.1, forward strand.
CAGCCAACCAGCCCATCACAGTTATTTCGTAGTTATCATGAAATCCATGCTGTTTTAATCATAAATTAAAGTTCTGATGAATAGAAACTTTCCAGTAGCTTCCAGAAGACTGAAAATTGAGACATTTTCTTAGCTGCTAATGTGCTGGCTTCTTTTGCTTTTCTTTTGTGTCTTACTTTCTGTTTTTTTTTCCCCTTCCTTTTCTTGTATATATTTGTTAGCTGGATTTGCCCTCATTATTCTGACTTATTAAGAGTATACTGGGGTCGGAGCGATAGCCCAGTGGGTAGGGCGTTTGTCTTGCACGCGGCCGGCCTATGCCAGCCCGGGTTTGATCCCCAGCATCCCATATGGTCCCCTGAGCACCGCCAGAAGTAATTCCTGAGTGCAGAGCCAGGAGAAACCCCTGAGCGTCGCCGGATGTGACCCAAAAAGAACAAAAAAATAGAGTATACTATGTCAATTTTTTTTAACATTTATTATACCACCGTGAGATATACAATTACAACGTTGTTCACGCTTGGAGGTTTCGGTCACACAGTGTTCCAGCACCCGCCCTCCACCAGTGCCCATCACCCACCACCCATGTCCCCAATTCCCCCCCCCTCCCATAGCCTGCCTAAATGGCAGGTTCTTTATCTCCCTCTCTCTCTCCTCCTTCTCCCACATATTGTGGGTTGCACTACGCACACTTAGAAGCCATCATTTGCATTTTTTGTCTGTATTTAATGCTCAGTTCTATGTTGGTATCAGACCTTTGACATTTATTCACACATGCTCCCTTCTCTATCTTACCTAACCTCTGACTCCCACGCGCTTGTGGCAATTTCCACTTTTGGTAAGATCACCTGGTATATTTATGCCATGCAAATAAATGCACTCATTCTATGTCTCTCTCTTTCCTTCTGACTAATTTCACTCAACATGATTCTTTCCATGTCCATCCATTTATAGGCAAATTTCATAACTTCATTTTTCCTAACAGCTGCATAGTATTCCATTGTGTAGATATACCACAGTTTCTTTATCCAGTCATCAGTTCTCGAGGATACTAGTTGTTTCCAGGTTCTGGCTATTGTGAATAGTGAATTTTTTGGAAGGGGATTGTGCCATAAATAATCAAAATCTGTCTGGATCCTACTGCAGTATCATATATAACAATAACTACAAAATAACTTAATACATATCATGTCTTCTACAACAGATGATTAGAAACATAATCATTACTTATTCAAGTTGACAATCCTACATTTGGATAATATTTTTGGAATTAGTGAACTTTCTTAGAAACTGTGTAGGGAAGTAGAGTGATAAAACAGTGGGTAGCATGCTTGCCTTTCACAGATGACCCAGGTTTGATCCCTGGTACCCCCTCTGTTTTACTGTGCACGGTCAGGATCCTGAGTGCAGAGCCAGGAGTAACCCCTGAGCACCTCCAGGTGTGACCCAAAAAGCTAAAAACAAAAACATCCTAAAACAAACAAAACTGGGGTATACAAGTTATAGTTTAAGCCACTATTAAGTGCACAGTTCAGTGGTATGAAGTGCATTTACAATGAATGCAATCATCACCCAGGGTCCTAAATGGAAACTAGATGCATTAAACATTAACTGGTCATGCATTCCCTTACCCACTCTTTGGTTTTTATGATTTGCCTGTTCTGGGTAAATCACAGAAGTGGAATCAAACACTATTGTCCTGTAGTGACTAGCTAATTTAACTGAACACAGTGTTCTCAAGGTTCGTCCATACTACTGCACATACTTAACTCCTGTTAAAGCTAGGTATCTTCAGGGCGGAGCGATACCCCCAGCAGGTAGGGCATTTGCCTTGCACGCAGCCGGCCCATGGCAGCACGGGTTCGATCCCCGGCATCCCATATGGTTCCCCCAAGCACTGCCAGGAGTAATTCCTGAGTGCAGAGCCAGGAGAAACCCCTTGAGCATCACTGGGTGTGACCCAAAAAAGCAAAAAAAAAAAAAGCTAGCTATCTTCCATTGCATAACCATATATATTCCATTGCATAACCATATATATTACTTACCCATTCATCTACTGGTGGTTACTTGGGTTGTTACCTTTGGCTACTGTGTTGTTTTTTAGTTTGTTTTATTGCCACACCCAGTGGTCTGCTTAGAGACTACTCCCAGCATAGTGCTCAGGGATTGCTCCCATGGAGGGGCTCAGGGGACCATGTGATGCAAAGAATAAAACTTGGTTCTCTTGCATGGAAAGCATACATTCAGACAGATGCACTAACTCTCTGGCCCTCAGCTAATGTGAATAGCAAACATTGGTTAAGTCCCTATTTCTTGCATTTAATTCTTCTGCATATACACATATGATATATATGTACATATATTGTGTATATATGTATGTATATATGTGTATATATATTTATTTTTTTTAATTTTTTTTTTTTTACAATTACAAAGATATACAATTAAAAAGTTCATATTTGGGTTTTGGTCATACAGTGTTCCAGCACCCATCCCGCCACCAGTGCCCATCTCCAACCACCAATGTCCCCGGTTCCCTCCCCTCCCTCAGCCCTTCTCCATGGCAGGTTCTTTATTTATTTCCCTTTATCTCTCTTTCTCTTTTCCTTTCCCTCCAGACTATGGATTACAGAACATACATTAAAGGGTTGTCATGTGTATCCTTTTGCCTCTATTTAATGCTCAGTTCTAGGTTGGCATTAGTACCCTCGACAATTGTTAGCACACTGTTCCATTTTCTGTCTTACCTAGCCTCTGACTCCCACACGTTTGTGATAATTTCCACCTTTGACAAGACCTCCTGATATATGTTTCACTTGAACTTGGATATTGGTATCATAATATGTACATATATATTTATGTTATGCAAATAGATGCAGTCGTCCTGTATCTGTGTGTATATATATTTATATATCCATGAATAGACGTGTTGGTTTATATAGAACCAGGGTCAGCAAACACCTTACCCACTTTACTATTGCTCTGGCCCCTTTTCCATTCCTTTTATATATCATAGCCAACCTAGATATCAAGTTACAATTATTATTTTGGTTTTGGATTCATACTCTGCAGTACTTAGGGCTGAACATGGATCATTCTTGGTGGTATATATGAGGAAGAATCTTGCCTGGGTCTTCTGCATGCAAGGCAAGTGTCTTACCCACTGTACTATCTCCCTAGTCCTCAAGTTATTTTTCAAATCTGTTATTATCTTTCTCAGTCCATTTAAGTGCTGAAAAATAGCTCCTTCAGGTCAGATGTCCTGTTCTCCTCATCCTTGTTCCCATGTCGCACAGCTGGTAAATTCTTCTTAAATCTTACTGAACTGCTGAACAATAGATTTAAAGAGTAGCCATCAATTCTGTGAGCAAGAGTCGGTACAGTCGTTCCCCGTTTCACAGAAGAGGAAATGAGTTGGTTGAGGTCAAACTAAGCTTTGTCAGTAAAAAGATGGTGCAAGATCTGAAAACTGAAGTGGGGGGGAGCAGACCACCGGTCAGTAGCAGGTCACTGAAATAGCACCTCCTTTTTAGACTTTGCAGACACCTCCAGAAGAGGCAGGGCCTGCTCAAGAAAGACACAGGTTACAGAGAAATGATCCATTCAAGAAATATGGCTCAACCCTGAGAGCTGTGGAACAATATCCAACTGCAATCAGAACATAACAAAACACTATGTGAGAGACTTCTGGTATACCCAGGAGGTCCTGGGACATCATGGATCAGAAAACCATGATGACATTAATTCACAGAAAAGTATGGTACAAACTGCAATAGCAGTATCCAGGTAACTTGTTCATCTCAATAAAAAAAAATAAACTGTGAAATAGTTCAGTGTTGGGGCTATTTGGAGTCCCCTGGTCACTCTTGGGGATGATGACTGTCCCCTCAGGCCGATGAACAAAGAGCCATGAGCCCAGTTTAGAAAATCCAAAAGCTTTTGACTTCTTTAAACTTCACCCCACACCAATTCATCATCTGTTACACACACTCTGCCACACCACATTGACAGACAGACAGACAGACAGACAGACAGACAGACACACACACACACACACACACACACACACACACACAACCCTCCAAAACTGCAAGAAGCCAAAACTTCTGCTGAGCTGGGGCAGGGCATAACCCAAAGTGTCCACTAATTCCTCCCACAAAGAGATAGAAACCGTCTGTAGTACAAAAACCCCAGGGTGGCCACGCCTCTGCTTTTCAAGGCGTAAGAGATGCTGATGTAGTGCACTGCTCTTCTTGCTTCCGGGCTAGTAAACAATCATTTCTATAATATATTTAGTTCTCATATAGACACAGTAAGGGGGGAGGCATATATAACTGTACCTGAGATTAAATATGTAGGGTGATCTTTCATATGGAGATCAAGTCATCTGATCCAAACTATGACCCCTCACCAGATTGATCATTTCATCCCCCTCGGGGTCCTGTCTCCAACAACAACAGCCTTGCTTTGCTCCAAGGCAAGTCTTAAATGCTCTGCTCCCTTGCAAGGCAATTCATGGTCTATCAGAATCTAGGGTCAGAGCAGGGCTTCCTCTACAAGCTATTCCATTTCATAGCCAGGGTGGACTCTTTAACTGGTGCCATGCAGTCCCACATAGAGGATGTTTCTTGGGGTTAAAAATCAATCTAAATGGTACTGAGGTTTATAGTTGGAAAATACGATGGAAGTCCAGGAGTAAATAATTTAGTTAAAATAATTCACCATTGAGCTGCCTATCATTTTGTGTTCATAGAAGAAACAAACCCCTTGCCTAAACATATGCAAAAAGGAAGGAGAAAAATCCCTCATCAGCAATGCAGAACCCCAGGGCTAACAAGTAAGCAAGCGATTCAACAGTTCAGAAGCGTCCACCTGAGTAGATTCCCAGGAGTGGTATGGCTGGGTCAAATGGGAGTTCAATTTCTAGTCTTTGGAGGAAAGTCCATATTGTTTTCCAGAAAGGCTGTACCAGCCGGCATTCCCACCAACAATGGATGAGTGTCCCCTTTTCCCCACATCCACGCCAGCACTTGTTGTTCTTGCTCTTTTGAATATGTGCCAGTCTCTGTGGTGTAAAGTGGTATCTCATTGTTGTTTTGATTTGCATCTCTCTGATGATTAGTGATGGTGAGCATTTTTTCATATGTTTTTTGGCCATTCGAATTTCTTCCTTGCTGAAGTTTCTGTTCATTTCTTCTCCCCATTTTTTGATGGGGTTGTTTGTTTTCTTCTTGTAAAGTTCTACCAGTGCCTGATATATCCTGGATATTAACCCCTTATCAGATGGGTATTGGGTGAATATTCTTTCCCAGTCTGTGGACTGCTTTTTTTATCTTAGTCACTGTTTCTTTTTGAGGTGCAGAAGCTTTTTAGTCTCAGGTAGTCCCATATATTTATCTTTTCTTCTAGTTGCTTTGTTAGTGATGTTTCACCTTTGAAGATGCCTTTAGCTTCAATGTCGTGGAGGGTTTTTCCTATATTTTCTTCAATGTACTTTATGGATTCAAGTCTGATATTCAGATCTCTAATCCATTTTGATCTGATTTTTGTGCATGGTGTTAGACACAGGTCCAAATTCATTTTTTTACATGTCGCTGCCCACATAGCAGCATTATTCACAATAGCCAGAATCTGGAAGCAACCAGAGTGCCCGAAAATCGATGACTGGATAAAGAAGCTTTGGTACATCTACACAATGGAATACTATGCAGCTATTAGGAAAAATGAAGTTATAAAATTTGCCTATAAATGGATGGACATGGAGAAGATTATGTTGAGTGAAATTAGCCAGAAGGAGAGAGACAGACACAGAATGACTGCATTTATCTGCATAACATAAATATATATGTACATATTAAGATACCAATATCCAAGGTCAAGTGAAACATATATCAGGAGGTCTTGTCAAAGGTGGAAATTATCACAAACGTGTGGGAGTCAGAAGTTAGGTAAGACAGAAAATGGAACAGTGTGCTAACAATTGTCGAGGGTACTAATGCCAACCTAGAACTGAGCATTAAATAGAGGCAAAAGATACACATGACAACCCTTTAATGTATTATCTGTAATCCATAGTCTGGAGGGGAAGGAAAAGAGAAAGAGAGAGAAATGGAAAGAAATAAAGAACCTGCCATGGAGCTGGGCTGGGGGAGGGGGAGGGAACTGGGGACGTTGGTGGTGGGAGATGGGCACCGGTGGCGGGATGGGTGCTGGAACACTGTATGACCAAAACCCAAATATGAACTTTTTAATTGTATATCTTTGTAATTGTAAAAATAAAAAATTTAAAAAAAAGAAGCGTCCGCCTCATACAAACCAAAGAAAACATATCGTAAAAATAAGACATCCACATGGGGCCAGAGATACTGTCCCCCAGCTCCACTAGGAGAGATCCCTGAGTGCAGAGCTAGGAGTAAGCCCTAAGCACTACAGGTGAGGCCCCAAAACAAACAACAAGAACAAAAGGGAAATCTCAAGAAATTTAAAAGAAATAGTAGAGAATAGTCAAAGACAAAACACAGGGCCAAAGAACCTCAGTAGGTCAAACACATGTACATACACATGTGGAGAAAACATGTAAAGGCCTGGATTCCATCCTGGCACCAGAAAATAGAAATATCAAAGTACATTGTAAAGTGACACTTTCTTCCTCTGTGCAGGTTTATTGTGGACCCATCTGAATCTTTAATCCCCCAGACAAGATACCCTGTAATTCTGCTACTCCCTTTCTCTCAAGAGGGCTGCTTGGCTGGGAGGTTTGAGAGAACGGATCTCCCAGAGGTATAGCTCTTTCTATGTTAATTTAGTAATTTAGCCCTCCAGCTTCAGAGTCAAACAGGTGCTAATAGCAAGTTAATACCTTAGGTAGACCATCAGGCCATTCAAGTCTGATATACAAAATATGTAACTTCAGATGATAGGATTCACTGAGGCTTTAGAAATGACTTTTTAAGCTGAGAGGTAATTCCATGGTAGGGCACATACTTGACTGTATGCATGTGATTCTGAGTTCTTGCGATCTCCTGGCAAGGACTCAAAATATAAGTAAATAGAATTATACTTTGATTAGTATGTTCATAAGAAAAATGTCAGTACAGGAATAATTATATTAAGCTTAAGGAATATTACATTATTTTGTATAATACTCAGTATAAAACTCAGGCAGGGACTGAGATTGTATAGTAGGTATGACACTTGCTTTTACACACAGTTGACCTGGGTTCAATCCCAGGCACCCATATGCTCCCCTGAGTTGGTTGGGGATGACCTTTGAACACAGAGCCAGGAGTAAACCTTGAGCACAGCCAGGGCGTGGCCTGAAAAAAACCAAAATCAAAACAAAATGAAAGAGCAGGCAGACCCATAATTGCCTGTTTTGATAAGTTTTCTTAGGATTTGAGCCACACATGCTCCATAATACAGGCAATGAGCACTCAGGAATGTTTGATTAACTATCCGGAAAAGAGAATGAGAGAATATATTTCATTCATTTCTTAAATAACAGTACAACCAAACAAGTAAGCACAAAACTCCAGATGATGGCATCTGAGACAGGCAAGTAGCCTCCGCCCCATCAGTCAATAGCTCCTAAGAGCCCCATGGGCCATCCCTCTCTTCCTGTCCCACCCCTGTCACAGGACCCAAGTCATCCTGCTCTGTTTGGATAGCTGTGACAAGGATGCTGCCTAGAGTCTTTGAAAAGATATGTTACTCTGACAGCAAAATGATTGTCCCTTAGTTGACCGGGTCTGTCATGTCCTTATCCCCGGGCCCCGCTGAGGGTCACATGGGCACCCTCACCTGCTGACATGGGGCAGAGGACCAACGAAGACATGGGACAACTGACATGAGCCAGACGCCCAAATCAGTCCATCTGGATCAGTCCCCCTGTGCATGGGAGAGGTAGAGGCATTCAAGGCAGCCCCAGGGAACCAGCTGAGGCCCCTAAGGGCCGTGTGCGCCTTGCTCAGCATCTGCTCTGCAATGGCAGGCCTGGTGGGTGCAGTTCAGGAGCCCAGTGGGCAGTGTCTGACATATCCTTATTCCAGGGGCCCTGCTGAGGTCACATGGGCACCCTCATGTGCTGACCTGGGGAGAGGGCCAACGAAGAAGTACTCTGGGCAGACAGCAAGAGAAAGCAAGTTCTTAGAATGTGCTGTGGGCTGGCGCCCAGGGAGTTGGGTGCAGGGGCACAAGCCCCAGCACAGCAGCGAGAGCCGCAGGCCAGGGGCTCATGGACTCCAAGCTCAGCTCTGGGGCCTGACAGACACTGGACCATTGTATGTGATGCAGCTTCTGAGAAGCAGGTCTGAGCTTCGGATCAATGTGAGAGGTGTTCACAAAAGTTCCATCCAACCAGCAGTTAATCTGTATTCCCTATGTGTGTGGCACCAGATGTGGTGTGTAAGGAGTGTGGCGGGAGGGGCTTCTGTCTTCAGGAGAAGCAGAGTCAGGCAGGGTGGGGTCCACACTCAAGACAGTGACGAGTCCAGCAGACCTGGGACAGAGCATATCCAGAGCTATGGGAGCGCACAGCAACATGAGGTCACTGATCGCCACAGGCATGGAGCCTCCTGGGCTGGTCCCTTGGGGCCCACCCCCGCAGAGGTCCAGGAGCAGATTGAGACCTTCCATCTGAGCCACAGGCAGCTTGGGAAGGCTGGGGCACACTTCATCAGTCCCAAGTTTGGAGCTCAGACTCTGGACTCAAACAAAGAAATCAGGAGGCAAGGCAACGGGCGAGCTGACCAGGAGGCAGGGTTGGGGAAAGGACCCCCCATAACGCCAGGAGGTGGGGGCCAGGGAGGAGGCAGTTAGGGGCTGCCAGATGCAGCGGATGGCACTGCGGAGTCAGTGAAGTCTGCAAATGGGGCAAGGTGAGGGTCATGGGCTGTGGAAAGGGGGACAGAGCCTACAGATGACTTTAGGGCCTGCTGGAAAGAAGAAAAACAGAAGAGGACAGGACAAATAACAGCTTGGAGGAAATTGGGCCGATATTTGGACTGAAACTTGAGTTTACTGCTATCTGGGGTGGAAAGAAGGAGCAAATACCCCTTTTTGACAGCAGTGGTCGAGAAAACAAAGAGAAGCAAAAGAGGGGACATCCGGTGACAGACCCCCAGGCGCACACTTTTTGGTTTGGGAGACTCAGAGACAATTTTGGAGGCCTAAGAGGTAATCCAGGGTGAAGGCAGATTCCTTATACATGGCCCACCCGGTTCGCAGAGACCATTTCCCTGGGATGGGAAACCTCAAATTTTCATGGAGAAGGTTGATATAGAGTATGAAGATGCCAGCCTGCTTGCCTAGCTAGAGAACATTCTGCAGGCCATGGAGGCCATGACAGAAGCAGCCTTTGGCCCTAAGGGGGCCAACCTAACCTCCACCCTGGTTCCCCCAAGGCCTGTGTCTACTCGGCAGTCAGTTCTCACTGCACCCTTCCAGGTAGGAATTTCCAAGGGGAACAGAGTTCATAGGCCTCTTGCCCAGACCCATACCCAAGGGCTAAGGAAGTCAGGGCAGGATCCTAGGACTGGGTGCAGCCCCCAGGCTGTGCGAGAAGTTGTCCTGGGAAGCAACTTAGCCAGCAGAGTCCAGAAGCACCATGTTCAGCTGGGCAAACCAGGCTCTGTTCTGTGTAGAATGTAGTAGGCATCAAGCATCCTGTTCTCAACCCTGTTTCTCCTTTCAGGGCAGCGGGGCGGGGGATGGAGGGGGCAGGGTGCTCTCTTGGCTCCCCTTTTGCTTCTGGGACTCCCAACTCCAATTTTTGCTTCTGGCTTTCCTTCTCCAGGGTGTAGAATACATGTCCCACTGTCCCTGTCTCTCAGGTCCGCGCTCCTCCATCTGCTACTTTCGCCTTTGCTTTTTTTTTAGTTCTTCTAAGTCAAACATGCAATTTGTATTTCCTCTGGTTTCAAGTCTACCAATGTGATGCAGAAATTTTGTTTTGTTTCTATCAGCACTTCCCAGAGGTGTTTGGAAGCAGATTCTGATGGTCAACTTCAACCTCATTAAAAAATAAAATCACAGATGTCTCAGCTCACAGACAGGTACCATAGACATGGCAGGAGGACACCGTGCCCTTTGCTGTGATGGCCAAACCAGCATCACCGCCACCATCTAATTATGCCCAACTAATTCCAAAAGGTTCCCAACTAAAGAAAGAGTACTTTGCTCTCTACCATCAAATCTGTCACTCTCCTTCTCTCCCTCTGGGGAGGGTTAGAGCACCAGTAACACAGGAAACCCTTCCAGAAGGACAAAAAGGTTTCCAGGCTGTTTCTTCCTTTTGTGGTCTATGCCCGGTGTGGGGAGCACCGGGGCAGGCATTAGGTGCCTCCTGCCTCATCCATCACCCTCCCCACCCCGCTTCCTACCAGAAACCAAGTAGCCTCCTACCCATCTTTTTCCTTTTTAAAATATTAGGGACCTTGCACACAGCAGACCCAGATTTGATCCCCGGCATCCCATATGGTCTCCTGGGCACCGCCAGGAGTAATTCCTGAGAGCAGAGCCAGCAGTAACCTCTGAGTATTGCTGGGTGTGGCCCCAAGGAGGGTGATCCCCTAAGTGTCCTCTTCCCTGATACAATAACAAAGATGTTATCTATCTATAATATGATGCAAATATTTGTCTATCAATATTTGGCTTGGGCTGCATTTCTGTGAGAATGGTTCCACATGTTTGCGTCTGTAGAACATGCATCTGCTCATGTCTATGCTGGCATATAGACTGGTGTGGGCCCAGCTCCAAATGACCTGAAAGAAACACGACGGTAACTGAAGATTTGTACACACAAGCCACACACATGCACGGTGTTTGGGAGCAGTGCATGTCAGATTAAGGTAATGAGTGCATTCACCCAAGAAGGGAATGATTCGTTCCTCATGATGGAGCCGTTTCTTCACTTGTGCAGTCAGTGACTGCTTTATAAATCACTTTATACAAATACTTCTGTTATCAGCTAGGATTTGATTTCCAGAACCACATGGGCTCCCACCATCAATAGGGGTCACTGGAGTGCCCCCCATCCTCCTGGAGGATGCCCCAGCTCTATAGCACCACCGTCATGACTCAGATAATTCCTAGCACTTCAAGGTCCATACAGCATTTGCCACTTGGGCCCTAGTACTGAACTGCCAGTCTGGTTAGCCAAGAATCAACGGTGGCGTCTCTAGATCCCCCTAAGTGCATCATGGAAGACCTTCCCAGCACAAAGAACCCTCCAGGGCCACAGCGATAGTACAGCGGCTTTTGTCTTGCACTTAGCCCACCCAGGTTTAATCCCCAGCATCCCAAATGCACCCCCCCACCGCCAGGAGTAATTCCTGAGTGCAGAGCCAGAAGTAACCCCTGAGCATCACTGAGTGTGACCCAAAAAGGAAAAGGAAAAAACTCCAAATTTTTTCTTTCCTTTCCATAGGGATTACTCCCAATGGTGTGCAGGGGACCCTCTGAGGTGGATAGAAGTGGGGTAAGGTTCATGCAAAGAAAGTATGTTAAGCTCCGCCTCTCACTATTTCTCTTCCCCACCCCACCCCACCCCAAGTATTCACCTGTGGTCTGCTGTGTAACAGCACCACAACTGATAACAGCAGCATAGTAATAAATGAGAGAAACTGTAAGCTTGAAAAATGCCAAAGGACTTAAATAAAGTAATCACACACTTTCCATAAAATGGAGTTTGCTATAATAAGCGAAATGTTACCTTCACAGTTTCAACTCTGTTTCAGTTATCTTTCAGTTATGTTTCAGTTATCTGTCCTCTTCCTGATACAATAACAACCCCCTCAACTTTCAAGATTTTAATCTTTCACTTTCAAATATGTACAATTATAAAATTGCACGTAGGATCACTTCTGTTCAGTGATGCTGGTTGTTGAGTAAGAAGGCTGAGACAATTGGAGAACAAGAAAACAAACCCATAAAGGATGTATTTAGAATCAATTTCCTTCATTAGAAATGTACATTCTCCGGATTTGTTCTATTATTCGGAAAAGAAAAAACAAGCTCAACGGGGACATTGGTGGTTTCTAACTAACAGTCCATGATCCTCTGAGTAAATGGGCTCAGTGAACTGAAGTGAACTGAAATACTGGAAGATGCAGCAGAAGCTGGGAAAAGCATTCACCCCCCCAGCCTGTCCATCGCCAACTATAAGACCAAGATGACTGCCCTCCGACGCCCTGATGGATCTATCACATCTTCCAGAAAGGCAATGGAAAAGATTATCCATGACTTCTACTCAGATCTATTTCATAGCCACGTCCACCTGCCCACATACCAAATTCCACAGGATGGATATGTCATTCCCAATGTTCTCCCTTCTGAAATCCGACATGCCATCTCGTCGGTAAAGAAGGGAACAGCACCAGGCCCAGCCAAAGTCAGACCCGAACACCTGAAGAATCTGCCGTCGGTACTCATCAATACACTAGCTAGGCTCTTCACACGCTACCTGTTCAAATGCAAGGTGCCCTCCCAATGGAAAACCAGCAGGACAGTTCTACTGTTCAAGAAGGGAGACATTCACGACATCGGCAACTATCGCCCCATCTGCCTGTTGTCCGTCACCTACAAGCTGTTTACATGAGTCATCCTGAACAGGATTAGCAGAACACTAGATGAAGGACAACCATGAGAGCAAGCAGGCTTCCGGAAAGGATTCAGCACAATCGACCAAATCCACACAGTAACCAAGCTCATCGAGGTTTGTAGGGAGTACAAGATGCCGCTCTGTCTCACATTCATTGATTTACAGAAAGCCTTTGATTCTGTGGAGACTGAAGCAGTCATCGAAGCCCCAGCCAAACAGGGTGTTCAAACCCAATACATCAAGATCCTTCGTAAGCTGTATTACGGATTCACCACCAGGAACTCACCATTCTACAAAGAAGTGATCATTGATGTCAAAAAGAGGGGTTCGACAGGGTGATACCATTTCACCAAAACTCTTCAGCGCCACCCTCAAGAACATCATGTGACAATTAGAATGGGAAGGAATGGGAGTGAAGATAGATGGTCCGCAACTACACTACCTCCGCTTCGCTGATGACATCGTCCTAATAACACCAAACATTAGCCAAGTGGCACAAATGCTGGCTGACTTCTGAGAATGTGGAAAGATAGGTCTACAGCTGAATCTAAAGAAAAACTATGTTTATGAAAAATGAACTAGTTCCAGAGGCCCCACTCACTCTCAATGGAACAGACATCTCTGAATGCAGCAGTTATGTGTACCTAGGTCGAGAAGTCAACATGATGAACGACCTAAAACCTGAGCTGTGCAGGAGGAAGAGAGCGGAATGGAACGCCTTCAAAGGCATCGAAGAAATAGCTAAAAGGACAAGGGAACCTCCGGCTCCGGGCACATCTCTTTGACTCCACCGTTCTCCCTGCATTAATATATGCCTCAGAGACCTGGGCCCTATGAAAGCAGGGATGAGAATGCTATTCGGGTCTCCCAGAGAGGAATCAAAAGAGCTATGCTTGGAATATCACGCCTCACTCAAGTGAGAGAAGGAATCCGGAGTTCCGACCTCCGTCGCAATTCCAGAATCAGGGACGCTGTCTCGTTTGCCAAGGTATCGAAAATCAGATGGGCTGGACATGTAATGCGATTTGGAGTTGACCGCTGGACTAGAGCCGTTACCGACTGGATCCCACGGGATCTCAAAAGATCACGTTGGCCGCCCACCTACAAGATGGTCAGACTTCCTTGTCAAGACCGTGAAGGAAAGGTTTGAGGCTCTTCATATTCCTGAATCAACCAGATGCCATTGGGCTACATTGGCACGTGATAGGGTCCAATGGAAATGTTACTGGTCCGCCGGAGCAAATCTATGAATAACGGGATTCAAGTGATCAAGTGAACTGAAGTGACAGGAGAGACACTTCCAGGAGTTGTCATTCAGGGTCAGGAACAGATTCCAGGGAACACGCTCTGTAGGTAGTTGAGCGCTGGCCCATGGGGCTCCGACACCGGTGCCAAGATGTGCCGGAAGCGCTCACCGGACCCGCCGCGGGGAAGGCCGGGGGCGGTAGTGGCGCCCCCGCCCCAAACCAGGAGCCCCTGATTGGTCGGGCCCCAGTGGCACCCTCCAGGCGGCTCCCCGCGGGGTAGCCAGCCCTGCCAAGCGCTCAGGGCCCGCCTCTTCGCCCCAAGACTTAAAGCCGGCAAGTTTTGATCTGGAGAAACGTGACTTTCTCTCGGTTGCCACAGCAGAGCTGACGTCCCATTTGCGAAGTTTCACGAGCTGGTTTTGAGCAAGCGTACCTTGAAGCTCTCATTGAAAGCGAGCCGGACTAGAAGGTAAAAAAAAAAAAAAAAAAAGGACCCGAAAACCTACGGGGGCGGGGTGATTCCCCCTTCCCACCCTCCCTCCCTCCCTGTATTTTTTGGTGAAGAAAGCGCCATAATGAAGCGCTTAATATAATGAAGCACTTGCTATAATGAAGCGCTTGCTATAAATTAAGTTTCCTTAGTCATTGCCCCCCACCCCCCGACGCTGGAGGTTTAAGTGCTATGCCCCGAGATCTCTTCGCTAGAGCAGCTTTGCTTCTCTCTCCACCCACCATTCAAGGGCTCTAAAAAAGCAAAACTCGGATCCGAAACCTAGAGCTGTAGGTCGGAGCACGGCAGCTCAATGAAAACTTACCTCCCGCGGATAAGTATCTGTTGCTGCGTGCTCTGAACCCCAGCTCTGGAGGCTTAGCTTCCATCTCCCGACGCACACGGCCCTGGGAGCCGATTTAAATGCATATGGAAGCAATCTAGACGCGCCGCCGTAGGACTTCATTAAAGAAACAAACCAAAAAAAAGCCCCGTACGGCCACCCGGGTTTTCCTGCTTGGTCCAAGGCCCCCTTGCGGGTAAAAACCCTTTTGTTTTTGCTTCGGGGTAGCTCCTAGGACTGGGGAAGTTGTAGCGCGCCCTGCAGGGGTAAAGCCTCGTCCCGCCGGACGGTCGGTTCTTTGTGCGGGGGTCGGGGGAGCAGCTCCCTGCGTCTACACCGCGGGCTCCCGGTCAGCCCCAGCCAGCCTCCGCCCCGCCCCGCCCTGCCCCGCCGCCTCGTCGCGCCTCCTCGCCGTCCGGAGTCGCCCCCGGAGCTCCTTCTGCTCCCTCCAGATCCGGCGGGATCTCCGTAGGGGCTTCCCCTCCCGGGGAAAGCGAGTGGCTGAGGACGGTGCCGGCACGCTCGCTCGCCCGCTCGCACCCCGAGGGGCTCCGGGTCCACTGGTTGGAATGCGCGCTGGAGCCGGGGAGGCGCGGCACCGCCAGTCGTCCGGGCCCCCCGCGCGCGGCCCAAGCAGCTCGGGGAAGCCGGGCCGGCCCCGGCCGCCACGGGGCAGAGCTGCCCGGCGCCCCCCACGCGCGGCCCGGCGGAGGCTGCGTCCCCTCCGCCGAGCGCCTTTGTTCGCTCCCCCCGCCCGCGCGCCGCCCAGCGAGCGTCCGAGAGCCGGGGCCGGGCCGCCGCCCAGGTATGGCAGGTAGGTTGGACTGCCCGGAGCTCTGGATGGGGGGTGATGGTCCCCGGGACCAGGTGTGGGTGCGTGCGCGCGCGTGTCTGTGTGTCTGTCTCCTCCTTAACTAAAGGATTTCCAATGTGTGTGTCTGTGTTTGGACCCTCTGTGTGTGTGTGTGTGTGTGTGTGTGTGTGTGTGTGTGTGTGTGTATGTCTGTGTGTCTCCTCCTTAGCTAAGGGACTTCCAAAAAGCGGCCGCCGCTGCGCAGCGAAGCCGAGACCCTCCCGAGCGCGGGATCCTGGGAAGCGAATGGATTTCTGGCTTCGGGAAGCCACCCCATTTCGCAGGCACCCCGAAAATTTCCTGGGGGTCGTTGCGGGGAAGCAACGGTGGAGGCTCTAGGGCTGGAAGTGAAGCAGCCGCCTCTCGTGGAAGAAGTTTGAGGGCGCTGTCTCCAGGGCGGGGGCGGGGAGGGGAATGGAGACCGGGAGGTGGGCTGGTGGGGAACCGGGAAACCTCCCACGTTTTCCTGGGACTGCCCGGAGTGACTTTTGCATCCCGATGATGGGATAGTGAACTGCTGACTCAGAGAGCATGTGAGTCTAAAGCAGCCACTTTTGAGGCTGGGTCTGACTACATGATTTGTTTCCCCGCTGTTGAATTTTCGATAGCCCCGGAGGGACCGTTTAGTGGCTGAGTGGTGGCTTGTGGCTCAGATATAGGGTAACTCGGATGGAAGTAGCCCCATTCGAGTGGGATTTGTGCTTTATTTTGGGAAACCTTGTCTGGTCCCTATGCGGAAAGG
Organism: Cryptotis parvus; assembly: GCA_021461705.1. Lineage (NCBI taxonomy): Eukaryota > Metazoa > Chordata > Mammalia > Eulipotyphla > Soricidae > Cryptotis > Cryptotis parvus. Next base: position 24,561 of record JAJIBD010005014.1, read on the forward strand.
AGTGGATGCTAAGCGCTGAAACTGACCCAGAAAAGCATGACGGGAGGGCAGGGATGGCGCTTCTGAACCGGTCTAGGAAGGGAGATTAGCAGCTGAGGCTTTTTGGTGGGAAGAAGTTTGGGGGTAGACTTTATACCTTATCAGAAGGCACTGTTTTCGTGCGGGAGGGGCTTCAGCCCTCAGAGGAAGGATTGGCTAGTTGAAATACTGCCACACCTCTCCCTTCTGGGCGCTCTTGGTTTGCTCCTTGCTGCCTCTCCACATCTCTCTTGGGGACTGTTTGCCGAGCACCCCACGCAGATTGAAACTGATCCAGGCCGGACCCATCACGGTTCCTCCAGGGACTCACCTTAACACTCCAAGGTATTATGAGGATGGACGTTATGATGGGAAATGTCAAGCTAGAGCGGACAGCAGTTCCCCCAGGAAGTGACAAAATCGTGAGAGAAGCATAGACAGCATACTTGCTACCGCATTAAGTGTTCTGCCACAAAAGAAAACCTCAGAAGGTAGAGAATTTTCAAAATAAAGAGCTGGCTCTAGCAAGTAAAAAACCCAAATCAAACATCCTTTTTATAAAAAACTGAAATGGTAAGATTGTCATTACTCCCTAATTTTCAAATATAGAACAGCTTGAATAACTCAAGGAGTTTTAAAATGGGTCATCTTTTAAAATGGGTCACTGGCTAGAGTCATTACACTTGAAGACTTTTGAATAGTTTTTGTGTGTGTGTGTGTGTGTGTGTGTGTGTGTGTGTGTGTGTATGACTGAGGACCAACTGCATTAGAATTTACACAGCAGAACATAGGAATGTGTAGAACAAACCTGGGAGAAATTCAGGAAGAAACGCATACTGTCTTCTTCAAATTTTGTATATGCTCAGTTGAAGTAAACTTAGCTTTCGATGTATGCCATCTTTTGGCACTAAGGTAATACTTTTATAGGTGTTATTTTATCCCATTGTTTGAATAATCTTTGGAAGAGAATCATGCATAGAAGTGATTTTTCCATAGATCATGAAACAGCAAATTATTACAAAAGTTCTCCCATTTGACATAGACATTGTGCCAGCAAAGATATAGCCAGAACAGCACAAATATAGTATTTTTTTATCCTGTACATAGAGAAAATATAAAGTGTTTATGGTTAAATATAGGAAACTGACCACATGGGATCGGAACTTTTGAGTTTTTGTTTTGGGCCATACTCAGTGGTTCTCAGGCTTACTCTTGGCTCTGTGCTCAGGCATCACTCCTGGTGGGCTCAGGAAACCACATGGGGCGCTGGGGTTGAACCCTGGTCACGAAAACTCCCTACCCATTGTACTGTGTCTCTGACCCTGGGATAGGAACTTTGATTTTTTAAAAAAAATTTTTTATTATACTATCCTGAGATATACAGTTACAAAAGTGTTCATATTTGGGTTTCAGTCATACAGTGTTCCAGCACCCATCCCTCCACCAGTGCCCATTTCCTGCCACCAACGTCCCATGATTTCCCCCTTCCCCAGTCTGTGTCTATGGCAGGCAATTTTCACTTCTCTTTTCTCTCTCTCTCACTCTCTCTTACTCTCTCTTCCTTCTTTCACACACTGTGGCTTGCAGTACATACAGTTAGAGGTTATCATGTATATCCTTTTGCCTACTTTAAATGCTTAGTTCTACGCTGGTATTATCATTTACAATAATTATTAGTACACTGTTCCTTTCTCTGTATTGTCTAACCTCTGACTCCCACACATTTGCAGTAGGTTCTACCCACTAACAAAACCTCCTGATCCATGTTTTGTCTGGCCTTGGATATTGGTGTCATGCTATTTTTTATATGGTATAGGAACTTTGAACAAAAAGTGATTTAAAAAATATCTTTACGCTGTAAGTTTAGAGGCCGGCTTTTATCTGTAGCTTATTTTTAATAATTTTCTTCCAGAGTGAAGAATTTTACTTCAGGATACAGTTTCTACTGAAAGGAATGTCTTAATAAGGCTGTAGGCAACAAGTCATTAACCCCAAATTTTTTTATTTTTGTTTCTTTTGAGGGTCCACTCCTCGCTGTGCTCAGTGCTTACATCTGGCTCTGCACTCAGGGATCTCTATTGCAGTGCTCTGGGGATTACATGGGGTGCCAGGAATTGAACACGATTTGGCTATGCGTAAGGCAAGTGCCCTACCTGCTTTTCTGTATCTCTCCTATCTGTCTCCTAAAGTCAGAGCTTAAAGTGTTGTTAAATAGTTCTCAAATTGCCCTAATATTTTGTGTTTTATCCTTTATTCTTTCCTACGACGCCATCTCTAACTTTCTGTTGGAGTACTATAAATAAGGTAAGAGAAAATGTTGACTCAGCCAGGTTTCCTTCATAATTTATGGCACCTTATAATTTGGGGGCTGTGTTACCTTCATTGAGGTGTAGTTTTAAGAGCTTAGGGGAACCCTGTCCTTTCCTGCCAAGAATAATGGAAGACCACGTTCAGTCCATGAGAAATGATACTTTGGGTCTCTGTCTCAGCTGTATTTGAGATACATGACAAGTTCCCAAGCACTCAGAGCAATGTTTTGAAAAACTCACACACCAATAGAATTTTGAATTAAAGAATGTTACGAATACAGCTCTTCATTTTGAAATGAAAAGAACTCCAAAGAATATCCAGCCATCTGCTAACCAAACTGTCATGGTAAAGATACAGGAAGTGTCAACAGAAAGGCAGGAAGTGCAAGTGACCACTGAAAACAGGCTACTTTGAGCCGAGAAGGAAGTCCGCTCTTGTCTGCATTCTAATACTCAGGCTTCCATTTTCCTGACTTTATAGGTAGATTGTAGGTCCCACCAGAACATTCCTTTATGCTGGTGGGGAATCTACACCAGAAACATCTCTGATGCCTTTCCAGCAGCCAACCCACAGCTTACTATACTGTTGGGCATGAGTTAATATTTGACTAATTAAATATAGACCCTTGTCTACTTTCAGGGTTGCCCAGCAAAATACCAGGGTAGGGACTTAATAACTGGTAGTTAACTTTTAATAAATATTGAGCCACTGAAACAGAGACAAATCTAATATACTCAAGTTTTGCAGCTCTGTTTTTTTTAATTGTTTCTGTAAACTTTTAAATTATTATCTTCAAGTATATTATTATCCAGAATGGAGCATATGAATTGCCACTGGACTGCAGGCTTATATGCAAGCTTATATATCAGATACAGGTTTATTCTGGGTCACCTTATTTCTAAAGTCACCTTTTCCTATCATGATTTTATCTCCGTTGTGCTGGGTTCTCTTTCATTTTATCTAACCAGTACTTACACATTGCATGCTTGCTTAAAACATCTTAAGCCGGGGCCAGAGAAATAGTCTAGCTGGTGGTGTTTGCCTTACACTTAGCCAACCTGCGTTCGATCTCTGGCGTCCCATATGGTCTGAGACCCCCCACAATGAATGATCCCTAAGCTCAGAGCCAGGAGTAAGCCGCTGAGCACCACTGGAAGGCCCCCAAAAAAAAAATACCCCAAAAATGACATCCTAGGGCCAGAGTGACACTATAGCAGGTAGAACTCTTGCCTGCCTGCAGCCAACTTGGGTTCAATTCCCAGTATACCACAGGGTCCCCCAAGCACCACCAGGAGTGATCCCTGAGTGCAGAGCCAAAAGTCAGCTCCTGAGCACTTCCTGGGTGCAGGCCTGAAAAACAACAAAGAAGCAAACAAAAAATAACCTAAGTCATGTAGTCTCTGCCCTGCTCTCGTCTCTCCTTCCCTCCTCACCCCTTACTAACTGACTTATTTTGCTTTTGAGTCCACACTCATGCTGCTTAGGGGCTGCTGCCTGTGTGTGAACCCTGCTGGTACATGGGAGACCATGAGGTAACGCAAGCTGAATCCATCACCCTTTTTTAAAAAGACTTTTTGGGAAAGGAGCAATTGGGAGCATGGCTTAGAGACCCGTTTGACCCATTATCTAGCAGATAAGTTCCCAAACTCATTTGACCAACCCATCTTCTTTCCAGAAAAACCAATCAGTTAGCAGCAACCTGAAAATCTGTCTTGTGTAAGTAAACAAACAAAAAGCACTGCCTACCCCACCATTTGTACCTGAGGCTAGTAAATGCCCCCTATCTTTTTTAGTGCTCCCCACTTTGGGAAATGCTACTCTGGTGCTAGTGGGAGCCATAAGAGGGAGAAGAGCACCCCAGAGGGAAGGTGAGGGAAAGAGACTTATAAATAAAAAAATGAGGACCCAAGCCTGGATGAAATGCTAAAGGGGGCAGAGCCTTTGAGAGGACTCCAGGCTTCAGAGAGAGGGAAGCAAAGGTCTTGCCTTCTTTCAAGGCTTCTCTGGGTCCACCTACACCTGCTCTCTTGTCCTCCATGCTGGAGGCTTCCCACTGCCATGGAGGATGGGGCCTGCGAGGTGCTTTAGGGTTTGGGATTTATGAAGGGCATGTGATTCAGTGGTTAACTCTTGTTAAGTGGTTTGAAGTGGTTAAGCTTTTTTTTTTTTTTTAATTTTTTATTAACCACCATGAGATATACAATTACAAAGATGTTCATGTTTGGGTTTCAGTCATACAGTGTTCCAGCACCCATCCCTCCACCAGTGCCCATTTCCCACCACCAATGTCCCCTGATTCCCTCCCCTCCCTCCCCAGCCTGCATCTATAGCAGGCACTTTGCCTCTCTCTCTCTCTCTCTCTCTCTCTCTCTTTCTCTCTCTGTCTCTCTCTTTCTCTCTGTCTCTGTCTCTCTCTCTCTCTCTCTCTCTCTCTCTCTCTCTCTCTTTCTCTCCCTCTCCCTCTCCCTTCTCTTACACATTGTGGCTTGCAATGCATTTAGAAGTTATCATGTATATCCCTTTGCCTACATTCAATGCTCTAAGTCTTGGTGCCTCAGTTTCTCAGGAGCTCATTTTTCTCCTACAGGTTCAGATGAGGTTCACGGAGGCCCTCTCTGGGTCTGGCATCGGCACAGAGCAGGGTGTAGCAAATACATCCATGTTCTCGCTGTTCTCAGAGGGCAAAAGAAGCTGGTTCCAAACCAGGCAAAAACAAACTGACAAGAAACTGTGCTGAAACGAGCAAGTGGCCTTGCCCCCCCCCGGTCCTGGGAGGGCCCAGCCTGGAAACACCAATGTTTGCCCTCTTGAGACCTGTCAAATTCAGCCTTTTGTTTGTTTCCGGTTTTGTGTAGTGAAACCAGTTACCAGGAATTTTTAGTCCGACACCTCTAAAATATAATCATTCTCTGTACTCTCAGGCCACCTATCTTTACTTAGGGCCTGTCTTTACTTGTCAGTTCATTTGTTCTTTCTTTGTCCTTACTTTGCCCATACCCAGCAAACAGAAATCTATACCCATGAATAAAACACAGACTGTCCTTTCTATAGGGTCATTTGTGACTAGGAGTCACACTGTAGGTATTAGAACCTGACCTGTCCTTCTTCTACTTACATTCAGGCTTGTGTGAGTTTAAACTCTGGACTTAATGCTGAGTGGAGAGCTAACTCTGTAATGTGTTCTTTATGGAGGGAGAACAATTGCCCAGGATTTTTTTTCCCCATGGCTGGAACTAAATTATTTCACCAGTCTCAGCCTCCAAATAAACTTAGGAGAGCCGTGGGGTGGGATTTTTTCCAGAATGGGAACAGACACATATGTCAGAACCAACACTGAGGTTTTAATGAAAGTATAACATAACCAATTGAGAGAACATTTCATCTTTCACACTTTGAACGTGGGCTGTAAATTCAAAGCTCAGATTGTCTCACATGCTTACACAAAGAGAGTGGGCAGCTACACAGCACCAGTTACGCCAACTGGTTTACTAAGAAAAACCTGTAACTAACAAAAAGCAAAAGCCTTTTAATCAGATTGAGGACTTTTTTAAAAAAATTTTCCTCATTTCTTTTCACATAGCAATCTAGATTCTGAGAATTTGCCTAACTAGCTAGTGTTACCCAGACTATATGATGAGAACTAGCCAGGAAAATTACTTAGAACAAAATGCGACTTGAGAATAAATAGAGAGGGGCCAGAGATAGTACAGGGTTTCTGGTGCTTGCCTCACACGTGGTCAGCTCGGTCCAGTCCCTAATGCCTCATATGATCTCCTGAGCACAGAGCCCTGAGCACCACCAGGAGTGGCTCAAAAAAACAAAACAAAACAAAACAAAACCGAGAAACAGACAAGAGAAATGTTATCTTTTCTCTGAGAGAAGTCTGGACAGGAAGCAAAATTTGTCTCTCGTGAGACAACTTCTATGTAATGAAAGGAAAAGTAAAAAGTACTGAGGCCACTTTTTTTGGGGGTTCCTTGTTTTGCTGCCTCACCCACTGGTGCTTGGGGGGCTAGTTCCAGCCGAGTGCTGGGGAATCACACCAGGTGTTGGTGGACCTGGGGTTGAATGAATTCCAACCCTGAAGCTTGAAAGCTTCAGGCATGCAAAGCCTGCACTTAACACATAGCACCATTTCTTTGACCCAGCACCGAGCACTGAAACTTTTCAACAAACGGACAAACACCCTATGGTCCACTAGAAGAGCTTGATAAGTTCTAGGTATACTTCCATTAATAATTCCATGCCCTCACTCCTACAGACCCGGCCACTGGCACTTAGAGGCACAGGAGAGATCTGTGCAGGGCTGAGAAAGACAAGTTGTCTGTGTCTCTCTTCTCTGATACAGGCAGTGCGCAGGGGGCAATTCCCAGCTCTGTGCTGGTGCCGGGGGTGGGCATGGGGGGTGAACCTGGGTTTCCCACATGCTCAGCCCAGGAGGTATGTGGTTGGCCCCACTCGCAGTAATCCTGAACTAGATTCCACTCCTTTCTCACTCTCTGTACCAGACACTCTGTAGGATTTTTGTTTCCTTGGCTGGAATGAGAGTACAGCAGATAATGCATTTTCTTGGCATGCAGCTGACCTGGGTTCAATCCTCTGCACTATGTCTGGTCCCCTGAGCCCAGCCAGGAGTGACTGCTGAGTGCAAAGCTAAGAGTAAGCCCTAAGCACCAGGTATGGCCTCCCCTCAAAAAAAAAAATTTTTTTTTTTTTGGTTAAAAGGATCATTCCACCTGTCTCCAATCTTCCCTCCTAGCTCCCCACCCCAGGAGAACTCTCCTCACCTCGTCCTACACCATCTCACCACCAGCATCCTACGTCTGCGCTGCCTCCGTCCTGCCCTCAGCGCCAGACCAACTTTTTTTACAGTTGGACTCCGTATGGGCCAGGGGGCTATCATAAAAAATAAAACTAGAGACTTTGCCGACTTCCGGCCATGCTCAGGACTTGCCAAGGTCGTCCTCGAGCAGTCCCCATGGCCCCTGCTTTCAGGGCTACTCCCTGGACTCAAGCATTTGCCATATTGCAGTTGTCTCTTCTTGCCTGAGATTGTTTCTTGCAACCAGCCAACTCCTGCTACAGCTAAGACCTTCTGGTCTCGCCACTCATTTCATGCCTTAAGATCCTCCAAATTGTATCTGGCGTTAGTTTTGCCCCGATTAGCACTGACCCTGTCTCAGTACTTGACTGTGACTTAGAGCTGTCTATGGAAACTCTGCTTCTAGGAATCTTGTCCCAACGAGCTAGTCGGTACTTCCAGGTTAGAGACTTTGTGAGTCTATTGTGCCTGGCACACACGTTTACTCACAGGATTCATGAAAGCAATGGATATGAAAGTGGTTTAATTTGATTTTCAGGTGTGGTTCCTTCTGCTTGATTTTAACTTTTAACTTTTATAACAGACTTCACATCATGTTATAGGATCACAAAAGGCATCTCAACCCAGAGATGAGCTGACAATGGAAGTAAAGTAGGGGAAAAATGCAAAACCGGAGGCAATATAAGGAAACATGGAGTCTGGAGCTACGCCAACTATTTGTTGTTATTTTCTCTCACTCGGAAAGTTTGAAGATATGTCTAATGAAAAAATAATTAGCCTGTTTCTTTTCTGAAAGAACATAAGACATATATCTGAGCATGCACCTTAACGCCTGAGCTATCTCTCTGGCCCATGAAATCCTTTTCTGAGTCTCTGCTGGGCTTATCTTGCAAAATGAAAACCATGTGTGGTGAGCTCTTGCATGCACTTTTCTGATGTTCCTACTCTCTTCTCTTTATTTTCCTGCCTATTGCTGTTATGAAAGAGAATACTACAGGTATTTGCATCTTCTTCCCAATCCAAAGACAAGTAAACCCAAGTTTTTGTCTAAATACTGGCCTAATTTCCTCCAAGACAGCTTTTGTTTTTGTTGTTGTTTTTGGGGGGAGGGTCATGCCTGGTGGTGCTTAGGGCTTTTCTCCTGGCTCTACTCAGTGATCACTCCTGGCAGGCTCAGGGGACCATACAGGGTGCTGGGGATAGAATTTGGGTTGGTTGGGTACCGGCAAGGTTATCTGCTGTACTATGTCTTCAGCTACCCAAGCTGTTCTGTGCTCCCTCCACCCTTGCCCTTAATAGCGCATTGATACTTGCCTCCCAGATTAAATCACCAGAGTACAGGGAGGGCTGCCCAAGGTTACACAGTGAGTCTGCCTCAGGGTGGGTGGCCCTGGAGTTTCCAGCTTGTTGATCACTGGACGGTCAGTGCCATGGGCAACAAAAGAGCTGCGCCCACAGCATTCTGTTGCGGATGGTTGCTGAGCTAGCATTCATGGTTGAAGCGGCTTTGTTTCCTGGAAGGCTCAGCATTTTCCTCCTCTGGCCCTGGTAAACCAGTGGGGCTTCTCCGGCTCTCCTTGATCCCTGAGCTTTGACTAGGTCAAGTGGAAGATGCGCTTTAGAGAAGCTTTGAAATACTCTGGGAACAACCTGGATCTCGACGGTGTGTACGTGATGTACGTGGTCTCTGTCTGGCAAGCAGCAGTAGAGGGGGCTGCCGCACTGTTCCCCTGCAGTGAGTGAGCTCAGGTGAATGGAGATGCTTTTGGTTTGGCAGACCAGCTAGTACCTGTGTTTAGTTTGGAGGCAATTCAGTGGTCTGTGGTTGTAGGAGAGAATGACCTCTTTTTGGTGAAGTAGTTGACCACTGCTCAACAGCCATGTGAACATGACTGTATGATTTCCTTAATGATGACTGAGATGAAACCACCCAGGTCTCATCACAAGTTCCTCCAACTTCACAAGCTGCTCCAGGCTAAGTATGTCATGTGCTTGTTGGCTTAGTGACAGGTGTGTGTGTGTGTGTGTGTGTGTGTGTGTGTGTGTGTGTGTGTCTCCAGGAAACTGTCTTGGCTCTGAGTGAAGAAATATACAGAAAGAAGGCAAATACTGACAGGGTGGTGGTGGTAGGGTGTGTGGGTGTTGTGTGCCGGCTGCTGGGTTGTTGAAGTGTCAGTACTGACCGGAAAGAGACACCAGGGCTCTTAAGTCAAGTGTGCTTGTGTGAATGGAAATTGTGCTTGTGGCTGCGTGTCCGAGAAGCTCACATTTGTCATCAGTAGTGAATGGGTGCAAAGCCAGCCCCATGCTAACTTCCAGAGCTCAGCTGCTGTGGAATGGGAAGAAACTAGTTTTGCCTATAGTTCTAGAGGTCACACTCCTGTGTTTCTTCCCCTAAGACTGTTAGAAGGGACGCTGCTGGTCAGATTTTTTTTTCAGGGGTTGGGGGAAAGCCACACCTGTCAACATTCAGGGATTACTCTTGGCTTCTGCACTTAGGAATCACTGTTGGCGGTGCTCAGGCGACTATGGGATGCCAGGGATCAAACCTGGGTTGATTAAACCTGGGTTGACGCAGGCGCTTTACCTTCTGTACTATCTGCTCCTGCTGATCAGCTTTTGTTTTGCTTGGTATCCTCTCAGTCATGCACTGTCTTCAATTCTGCCCTGAAGAACCCTGTTGCTGAGACCAGGGTGCTAGCACGAGGGGTAGGTGCATGTGCACTGCGTTGGGAGATGAATTTGATCCCCAACATCGACCCCTAACCTCCTATTTTCATATCTCCTCACCTGCACCCACAGGATGTCCAGATAATACTCCAGGCGCTGCAGGGACTTCCACTGACCCACTAGCCGGGTTGCCTGAGCAGAGGGCCTGAGGGGCCCTGGGCCCTACTAGCATATTTTGGAATCCAGCTCCTTCCCCCAAAAACCCCACAGTTATCTTGCAGTGCATTTGGTATGTGTTCCTCGGGAGCAGAGGGAACTTTTGGCCTTAGAGTTGGACGCTCAGAAGTGAACCTGTTATGACTAAGAGAACGTGCCTCTCCTTCCTCTGATTGATTTTGTTAGGTTTAAGCTAATGGTACCCCCAGAAACTGATGTTTCCTGTTTCCCTTACTCTCCCTACACTCAACCAGTCATGACTGGGGAATTAATAAGCCTGCTTCGGCCCTTAGCACTGTCTTTCTTGCTCTTTCGATGGGGAAACAAGATAAGAATGCATTTGCCATTATAGCCTCCAAAGCACATGGGCACGACCCTCAACATCATGAAATGAAACCCCAGAATTTTCTCAGCTATCTGCACTCTAGTATTCTCTGGTCCTCTCTCTGTCTATCTGTCTGTCTGTCTGTCTGTCTCTCTCCTCTTCCTCGCCCCCTTGCAGCTTCCTGAGCGGTACTGGCAGTTCTTAAACCTATGCAATACAGCAGTATTTCCAAATGTGAATGGTACTATGAGGGTGGCTTGTCTCAGGTGTAATTCGGTAAAGCTTTCTATGTGCTTGCTTTAAGAAGGGAGATTTCCAACAGCACGGAGGACATTTTTTTGAAGGGGAAAGTAGTTCAAATAAGTTTGAACTACTTGCTATAGAGTCGAGATTTTACCCATGCTGATTATCTCTGGACAAAGTCTCAGTGGGCAGGAACCAGAGAGATAGTACATTGGATAAGGCATTTACCTTGCATATGGGTGACCTGGGTTCAACCCCTGGTACCACACATGGTCCCCCAGTCCTGCCAAGAGTGATCCCTAAGCGCAGACTGCCAGGTGTGCCCCCAAAATAAAACAAAGTCTCAGTGGGTAGGCTTTTATCTGATTTCCCTGGAATTTTCACATGCTCCTCCTTTGAATTAACACCATAACATGGAGCTATCTTAGAAGATGGGAAAGCAAGTTGGATACAGAAGGGCCGGCACTGAAAAGGAAGTCGCCCAGCCAGGCCTCTGCTCCCAGCATGCTGCAAGGTGATGTGTGCTTGCAGTTGGGGGGAGAGGCGGTTCTCAGCCAGAGTGGCCCCATGCCCAACATGGTTCTCTGCACCAATCCTGTGACTTGCACCAAGGTATTTAGTAAAATCGGGGAAGGCCATGAAATAAGTCTCACTGCAGGAAAATGGGTGTCAAAAAGGCAGCACAGGTCAGAACTGTGTGCTGAGCAGTTGGCTCTGACCCCAGCTTCCCCAGAAGGGACTGAGGCAGGATGAGCAGAGTTGGTTATGGAGAAAGGCTCTGCCGGCCCACAGTATGCTGGGGTGTATGAAACAGAGAGCACAGCTCAGCTTTCAGCCTGGACTCTGGGAGCCGAGGGAGCTCGTGAGCGTTTGGTTAGGTCTGAATTGTATGTGAGTCCTGCACACTGGAGAGAAGGTGATATAGATGGTGGTGGGGTGGCACTAGGGGTATCTTTTAGTCCATTGGGTGAGAAGTGAGGATGAAATGAAGTGGTCAAGAGGAAGCAGCTTACAGGATGAAAGAGCAGGAGATCGAAAGTGGAAGAAAAGGCAGGTGTTGAGATCGCCGCATAGTACAGGAAGTGGAAACACCCGTGTCAGGTAGGGGAGAAGAGGCTGAAATGGATGTGAAATGCTGTAATGGAATGGATGTAATGGATGAAATGCTGTTTGCGGGCCCTCCTGTGCCAGATAATGATCTTTCTAGCTCGCCCTACCCAAATTTCTGCTTGAATTGCTGTTTAATCTGCATAAAGACGTTGGGATTGAACGGTGTTGTCCCAGGGCTTCAGATATCCGGTCCAGTTGTCCCAAGTAACCAAACCAACAGTACCGTTTAAATCACCTGACTGCAAAGATGGTGGCTGTGTCCTCTTGTGCCCCGATTTTGCTTTTTTTTTTTTTTTTGGGTCACACCCGGCGATGCTCAGGGGTTACTCCTGGCTCTGCACTCAGGAATTACTCCTGGCGGTGCTCGGGGGACCATATGGGATGCCGGGGATCAAACCCAGGCCAACACCAGCTGGCTGCGTGCAAGGCAAACGCCCTACCCGCTGGGCTATCGCTCCGACCCCTGTGCCCCGATTTTGAACGTGTTAAGTTTGAGGTTCTGGTTGAATTTCCAAATGAAAGTCTGAAATACACTTTCCTGGGGAGTTGGGGTAGGAGATACTCTCTCTGGTGCTGGCGCCCTCTGGGGCTTAGGAACGTGGGGGTGTTGAGGTTGAGCCTGGTCCTGCCCGAGCCAGGGCGTGCATGCCAGCCCTTCAGGCTGTAACCCTCACCTCTGAGGTATGGATTATTACCCACCATTTTTTGTTTGTTTTTGTTTTAGGCCACACCAGTGGTGCTCAGGGTTTATTCCTGGCTGTGTGCTGCCGGATCGCTCCTGGTGGTGCTTGGGAGACCATCTGGGGTGCTGGTGAACCTGGGTTGGTCATTGCAAGGCAGGTGCCCTACTCGCTGTACTACTGCTCCAGCCCTGAAATATGTTTTTTAAAAATACATTGTGGGGGCCACATCCGGTGTGACCATGTGGTAGTGGGAATCAGACTTAGAGCCTCGAGCAACACTTGAGCCACATCGCAGCCTCTGAACTATGCTTCGGAGAAGCACGTCTGAGTTCCTTGATTGTGAACTTGATGTAAAAATCTTACCCTTATTCCTTATTCCTGCAGACAGGAATAAGGGTAAGATATAGGGCAGACATGGGGCAGAGCTGCTACTGACTCTCACTGTGCCCAGCCGCTCATGAGGTGCCCGGGAGGGATGGCAGGTTCTAGCCCTGGCCCGCCACCCCAGCAGAACCTCACAACAAGCCAGACGACCCCCCCCCCCCCAGGACCTCCACTTTCCACATCCGGACTTCCCCCTCGTCAGAACTCCACCCAGCAGACCAGCCTATCACAGCCCGGCTCAGTTCATCAATAAATGCTGGATTTTGAGATGACTACAAGAGTATGCTACCCGCACGGCAGAGCCTGGCAAGCTACCCATGTCGTATTTGATATGCCAAATACCAGTAACAATTATAGACCTCATTCCCATGACCTGATGGAATGGTTTGAGGCTCTTTATGTTCCTGGAGCAAGCAGGTGCCTTTGGGCTCTACTTGCATGAGACAGGTCATATGGAGATGTTACTGGTGCCCGCTCAAGCAAATCGGCGATGAACAGGCTTGATTCCTGCCTTGTCTGCAAGCTTAATGGATATTTATATTAAGAATTTTCATTGAGTTGAAGAGATAGTACTGTGGGGTAGGGTGCTTGCCTTGCATGTGGCTGACCCAGATTCAATCCCTGGTACCACATATGGTCCACCCAGCTCTGCCAGAAGTGATCCCTGAGCACAGAGCCATGAATAAGCCCTGAGCACTGCAGGGTGTGGCCCCAAAACAAAATAAAAAACTTCCATTGTATTCATTGTTTTAGTTACTATTATCTTAACTCTATACCAAAACAATATAATCAGGGATTATGCACATTTGAGAAATTTGAACTTTAGCGTGATGGCCATTTTAGAGCATTTTATTTTCCTTTGAAGTTGAAGTAAGGGTTTCTGAATTTTGAATAGGGAGAAAATATAGAGTGATTCTCTTCTCCTGGACTTCCCAAATTGCCAGCTCGGCTAAAAACTACCTGGCTCATCAGCCCCCTGCATCAGTCAGGCTACATATACATATTTTCCAGCAGTGCCTGCAGGGACTCAAGGATGCAATGTTTCTTGCGTCATTGGTGCTAGGGTATGTGAACCTCCCCAGTGGTGCTTAGAGTCTTCAGGACTGTACCCAGTAGTGCTTGGGGGACCATGTGGTGCTGTGAATGAAACCCAGGCGGAGGTGTGCTAGACCTGAGCCTAACCACTCACTGTATGATCTCCCCATTAGAAACAAATAGGGGCTATACCTAGTGGTGCTTGGAGGGGAGGAACCCAGTGCCGCATCCGGGATGGTTCCCATGATGCTACTGCAGTGGTGCATATCCGCTGACTCAGTCTGGATGTGTGTGGCCCAGTGTCATAGGGTAGTGTTTGGGGAGAGAAAGATGGGGTGCCGGGGATGTGACTCAGCACCTCACACATGCTGGGCACATGCTACATGGCTCAGCTTGGCATTCATTTCAAGCAAACAGGGTGGAAGTTTGTTTCTTTCTCATAACTTGGAACTCATTTCTTTGTTCTCTGCCATCTCCCTGACAGGCTACACTTAATTGTCCCCCTAATGAAGCCTGTGGCATGGCTACAGGAGGCTGGCGGCCGAGTTTAATGAAGGATGATGTCAGCATGGAGACGCCCCGGTGTCTGGTCCTCACTGGTCGTGTACCTCATTCCTCTGCACTCTCAGAGAAGCGGTATTAGGAGAGTACTCGGTGAGAGAAGCAGCTCCTTTTGACATTTTGATGATCAACATGTATTAAGATGGACAGCTCTTCAGCACGCACCCGATCTAGGGGCCCAGAGAATTCAGTGCCTGTTTCTCACTGGCCCTAAATAAATGAACACTAACCCAAATGGATGTCAGAAGATTTTTCAGTGGCAGAAGAGTGAAAAAACGGCAGTTTCTTCAGTTTACTGTCACCTGCTTTATCCTGAGTGTCATGGTGTTTTGGAGGTCTGTGAATCATGACCTGATGAATCATATGAAGTCCTATTCTTACAGATACCTCATCAATAGCTATGACTTTGTGAATAACAGTCTGTCACTTAAACACAGCTTGGACAGGGCCCCTCGGTACCCATACTTGATTAACCACGAGGACAAATGTCAGAGGCAAGATGTTCTCCTTTTACTCTTTGTAAAGACGGCTCCGGAAAACTACCACCGCCGATTAGCCATCAGAAAAGCGTGGGGTAACGAAAAGTACATCCACACGCAACTCAATGCCAATATCAAAACTCTGTTTGCCCTAGGAACACCGGCTCATCCACATACGAGGGAAGAACTCCAGAAGAAACTGATTTGGGAAGATCAAGTATACCATGACAT
This sequence comes from Cryptotis parvus, assembly GCA_021461705.1. NCBI lineage: Eukaryota > Metazoa > Chordata > Mammalia > Eulipotyphla > Soricidae > Cryptotis > Cryptotis parvus. The sequence goes on from JAJIBD010005014.1 coordinate 39,648, forward strand.
CATTCAGCAAGACTTTGCTGATACTTTCTACAATCTCACAGTTAAATTACTTCTGCAGTTCAGCTGGGCCAACAGTTATTGTTCACATGCCAAATTCCTTATGACTGCCGATGATGACATATTTATTCATATGCCAAATCTGATTGAATACCTTCAGAGTTTGGAACAAATGGGTGTTCAAGACTTCTGGATCGGCCGAGTACACCGCGGAGCCCCACCCATTCGGAACAAAAAGAGCAAATACTATGTCTCCTATGAAATGTACCAGTGGCCCGCCTACCCTGACTACACTGCTGGCGCGGCCTATGTCATCTCCAGTGATGTTGCCACCAAAGTCTATGAGGCGTCACAGACATTGAATTCCAGTCTGTACATAGACGATGTGTTCATGGGCCTCTGCGCCAATAAAATGGGGATTGTCCCGCAGAACCATGTGTTTTTTCTCTGGGGAAGGGAAGACCCCTTATCATCCCTGCATCTATGAGAAAATGATGACATCTCATGGACACGTCCAAGACCTGCACAGCCTTTGGAAGGCTGCCACTGACCCTAAAGTCAAAACTGTCTCAAAAGGTTTCTATGGTCAAATCTACTGCAGGTTAATTAAGATCGCGCTCCTTTGCAGACTGACCTATGTGGACACTTACCCTTGCAGCGCCGCCTTTTTCTAACAGTACTTGAATGTTGAATGTTTCCACTGTCACTGAGCCAGAACAGATGAAGCCCCTTGAATTGTCTAACACTGCCCCCTGCCCCCTTCTTTACTCCGCCCAGTGAAATAAGAATGAAAGAAACATATGGCGTCCAAGTCCAGCCTCCCAATGTTTCTAGGATTCGGAAAACCTGACCGGGTAACCCTTAACTCTGTTGGAACCTTTGCTGAAATTCATTTTAAGGCATTTATATTTGGAAGAGATTTCTGAAAACTAAAGTCAAGGGAAATGTTACCTTCTTGCCTAATGCCACATGCACCTTTGAAGAGTGACACCTGGTTATGAGACTCAACTGCTTTCGGGAAAATTGCAAGTGAATGTAGAGTCAGATATTTCAAAGGAAGAAAAATGCGAGACCACATATACACATTGGTTTTTATTAGTGAGCACTTCACAGAGGTGCCAGGATCAGGGAGGACTGGCATTGTGGAAAGTCGATGAATCTAGGTAAAGAAAGTCTTTCGGTCTTCAGAGGAGATTTTTAAAAACATACATAATTTCATCATAAACAGCGAAACCACTTATTGTCCCATCTTTTGTCATTTTACCTAGTGTTGAAGTCATTAATTTTTTTTTCTAAGTTTAATTGGAAATTTGAAAGTTCATTAGGTCTGCCCTAATGGGCACTTCATATGGTGATTGTTTTTAAATATTATGCAATGACACCAGACACAGACACTTTATTATTTATAGGGTTCCTCTGAAGGGAGGAGTGATTGTTAAATTCTAGGATGATTTAATGAATTTTCAGCTGATTTTTAAATATTCACTATCGCTCTACTTGGAAGGCTCTTTCTGAATGTAGCTTGACCAGAGGACTATGATAATGGGGATTTCAAAAGAGATACAACATTCAAAGCCTCTTTCTGACTAAATTATAAAACAAAACCCATAGTATGTAAATTACCACCGCGGTTACTAACCGTAGCTCACCCCTCCCCAGCAAAGCCTCATAAATCATGTTTGAATTTTACAATTAGGAGTACTAATCCTCAAATAAAAAGTGAGAGGGCCTTTTAAGAATCTATTCACTTCACAAAACAACTATTATCAATGAAATCTAAGATTTCAGTATTTTAAACTTGAAGACTGAATAAAAGTGATTGAAAGAAAAAGAGTCACCACCAAAATGAGATTCCAAACATTTGTAAAACTGCATATTCCTTGTATTCAAAGAGGCATGGCTAAAATCTAAAAAAATAATAAATAAAAAAAATCAAAGCAAAACAACCCAAAAAATCTGTTCCATTTCTTACACTGAGCAGAATCAAAGCAGCCAGGATACAAATGACCTTCCTTCACCCCAGGAAGAACGAGGTTGTCTTTACGGAGACCACGTGAAGGCCAAAATAGTGACCAGTAGACATGGCTGAACTGATTAGAAAACTTCATTTTTTCTAGAAGACAGAACTCCGTTTTTTGAAATGTATTATTATCATTATTTTTTGGTGCTGTGGCTCAAACCTAGAACCTCTTAAGTCTAAAGCCCTACGTTGACCTCACCACCATCCGTCTAAGGTGTGTCGCGGAATACATAACTGAAACCTGTTTTTGGTCTAAAAAGTGAAAAGGATTCCTCCACATATAAAACTGGATGATATTTATAGGTCTATTATTTCTTCGCAGATAGTCTTAAATGTTTACAGGATGTTTTTGTTCATTTTCTATTGTGAACATTGAAGCTTGTTTACATTGCTCAGATAATTTAGAATTTTTAACGAGTGTCAAAATTATAGCAACCAGCATTCTGGTTTGTAGCTACTTTCAAGATGAGATTCGGGGGTTTTATGATCATTAGATTCTAGATTGTCTGACCAATAGTCTAGAAAATATAAGCACCTCTGACAAAATAGATTTATAATTCACTTGATTGGTTGACTGCCTAACAGTCCTGTCTCGCACCCTGTCATTGGCTAGCTATACTTGTCATTGCTTAAATTTATCTCTTGTTGAAAACATCGTTGTTGCTCATCAAAATGATCTTGTTTACAGCAATACTTTTATGAAACAATTATTTATTTGGGAAACTGCTCTCCTTCATGACGTTCCTCTTCCATTTTTTGTTTTGGATAGAAGGGGACAGGATTAATGTGAAGGAAAAATGAAGGCACTTCCTTTTTCCAATCAGAAGGAAACTGCTAGATGATTCCTTCATCAGACTTAATGTACTCAGACAGAGCATTTGTAAATCCGGAGGATTCCAGCCTTTCAAAAGGGAAAGAAAAAACTTTTGGTGCTCCAATGCAGGGCTGTCTTTATAAAATCAGTAACAAAGGAAAAAATTAAACAATCAGCCTGGATGGTCACTTGTGTAGAAGATGATTGTACAGTGTTATTGCGCTTTAAAACAAGTTTTTTTTACCTCTTGGTTGGTTTGCATCTTTTTTCCATATTATTAATTTTATACCAAAATGTTACTATTTATATTATTTGTATTTTGCTCTTGTACGTCAAAATAATTAGTGAGTTTTTAAAAATAAATCTATGATTTCCAACAAACAACTTAATTGTCCGCAGATGTGTGTTTTAACAAAGATTTTTTAAAATTCTCTTATGAACACCATTTGTTTATATATAATCGGTTTGTTTATATATAATCAGTTTGTTCTGTTTAGTATCAGAGATGCCTATACACAGTCTTAATCCTGTAATCCTGCTCAGACCTGCTAAGGCACCCAGGATAAAAGATTACTGTGTCCTCTACTTCTGGACCTAAAATTACTTGTTAATGTGATTTATGCTGGAATAAATGGAAGAATTTTTTCTCTAATTGTTCCTAAAGGAATAAAATCAAAGCCTATAGCCATAGTACCTCAAGAAAGACCAAATGTAAAAAGGCCCTATTTGCTTTTTATTGGCCATCACTAGCTATCCAAGAGTCCATTCCAGTTTGGCCCTACTCATCAGTCAGGAATATTTTTTAGGCCTGCTCTGGTGGATGCTCTGTAAGCCATATGTTCTCTGCTTTCCTCTGATGCCTGCTCAGTTCTTAGTATGTAGTGTTATTCAATCTATACATTAATTAAATTTGGGAAGCTTTGAATTACTAAATGGGTTGCAGTGGGTTGCAACAGAACCCATTACTTGCAAGACAAGTGGGTGTTTGTAACTAGGGACTAAAATGATGTTTCACTTGTGTCACTTGTCTTCCCGTTTTTCATCGATTTGCTCGAGCGGGCACCATAAAAATGATATTTACTTGGGGAAATTAATTGGTTTATATTGGGGACTTTAATTGAACACCATCACCACTATGAGATGACTATGGAATGTTTATTATTTAGGATTATTCTGTAACAAAGAGAGAAATGCTAGGCATCTCCTGACACTTTCCTGCAATTTTGCATTCTGCTAAATCAAACCAAATCCCACCCTTTTATTCTTTTTTTTCTTTTTGGGTCAAACCAGGCAATGCTCAGGGGTTATTCCTGGCTTTGCGCTCAGGAATTACTCCGGGGCGGTGCTCAGGGAACCATATGGGATGCCAGGGATCGAACCTGGCTCTGCTGCATGCAAGGCAAATATCCTAGCTGCCCACTGTACTATTGTTCTGGCCCCAGCCAGCTTTTATTATTATGGTCATTTGCTCCAGATCTCAAAGGCTACTTATTGCCTCCCACATTAAATGTAATTTCTACCTGATGGCCAAGGTCTTCTGTTGTATTCCTTTTTGACATCTTAATTTTTCTTACTGTAAGGATTACCTGCCACTAATGACCATATCTGGAATATGTTCTTTTCCTTAACAAAGAACACCGGTTCTACCTGTTGAAATCTTGGAAATGCAATCCTGATTTTCTCTTCATTAACAAGCATCTGTCCTTCCCACAAAATATACATTTACTTCCATAATTGTGCTACCTACTAATTATTTCCTGTGTTTTATCCTAGCTAAATATATAGGTTTGGAAGGTAAAGAAATGCACGTACCCTCAGAGTGCACTGAATTTGTTTTCTTCAATAAAGCAGTGTTTTCCTGGCAAGTACATGATTCAAATATAAACAGAAACATCATTTAAGAACCCTTCATGAGGGCCGGAGCGATAGCCCAGTGGGTAGGGCGTTTGCCTTGCACACGCCGGCTCCGGGGTTCGATCCCCCGGCATCCCATATGGTCCCCTGAGCACCGCCAGGAGTAATTCCTGAGTGCAGAGCCAGGAGAAACCCCTGAGCATTGCCGGTGTGACCCAAAAAGCAAAAAAAAAAAAAAAGAACCCTTCATGAGCACTATTTGGTGTACCATTTTGCTTATACTATTAAAATATAATTGATTCCAAGAAATTCTGAATGCTTACTATATCCAAGCATTTTGTTCCTATGAACTCTATCCTCCACAGTTTCATTGTTATGCATCTGAGCTCATCCAGAAAATCAAGGGGGCCAGAGTGGTAGCACAGTGGGTAAGACATTTGCCTTGCACACAGCTAACCCAGGATCGATCCCTGGCATCTAATAGCACCCTGAGCACCACCAGGAATAATTCCTGAGTGCAGAGCCAGTAGTAACCCCTGAGCATTGCCGGGTGTGACCCAAAATGCAAAAAAAAAAAAAAAGTCAAGAGTATGGAAGTACAGATGTGGCTTACATCAAAGGTGGGTAATGTCCAGGAGCCTATTAAAAGCTAAGTAGTAGAAAATGAGACATTCAACTCATCTCTCCTGCTTCACATATTAGCTAAGTTTTGCCTTTCCTCAAAATTCTTTGCAAGAATCATAAAAATATTTTCCTTTGATTAAATGCTATTACTTTCCCTTTGAATTTCTCATTAGAAGCACTATTTCATGGCCTGAAAATTTAACATGATTCATCAACTAACTTAATCCTTTTTAACTGTAAGATCTAATAAAAACCTAGTAAAATTATAATGATAAAAATAAGTGTGGGTTTTGATCATAGAAAACTTCTAAAGATGGTATTACTTAAGAAAAACACATCAACAAAGATTACTTTTCAAAGAACCTCTCTCAAATACACTCAGGTACGCTGAATAGGTTATGTCCTATAACTCAAAGGCACAACAATGTGAGTACATATTTCCTTGAAGCAAAATGAATAAAAACAGTCTAATTAAACTGATAATTGGTTTTAATCAAAGGGAAAATAAAGATGCTTGTTCATTCATTATATAGACATTATTTTTGGAAGCCTGCTAAGAGCTAAACACAGTCCTAGAGATTAAAAATGAAAAAGCTAGTGACTAAATTGAATGGTGAGAGTATAAGTGAGTATGAAAAGAGAGAATGACTGGGATTCTGAATTTTAAAAATTTGCCCCCTGCATAGAGATGGCTCAAAAGACTGACGCACATACTTCTGCAGAAGCCACAGGTTTCATCCCAGGTGTGGTCTCCCAAGCACTGCCCTGAGAGACCCCTGAGCAGTGTGCTAGGAGTAGCTCACAGTATCATGGAATGTGGCTCAAAAATAAATAAATAAACACCCCTGAAACTTATTATTTACAGTTTAATTCAGGCGTTCTGAGAGCTACGTGGTATCCCCATGCATACTTGCCCTGGGCCAAAAACAGCCTGGTAGATTGTGTCCTTGGAAGTCTTGGGGAACCAACAGTTTTGAAAGCAATTAGTTTACATTCACTATTATATTTTTGATAATCCATTAAAAATAACCAACAGTATTCTTGGGAGTTTGGTTGCTGTCATTTTCAGCTCTTGTTAATAGCTTCTCAAACACACAAAGGTAGGATCAACATAGGGTGGGCCCACCTCTATCTGAGACTCATTCACAGATTCAACCAAGCAGCACAGTTGGGGAGGTTGAATGACCCCCCACCTGCATGGTAATGAAGCCAACTCTAAGATCTGCACTGCCCAATCTGGGTCCATTAGAAATGCTTTATTTGCCTTTAATGATCACATTTGGGAAGCTAGTCAAATTTCAAGTTCTAAACGAAATTCACAAAGAATTAGCAATCTTACCTCCTAGGGGAAAGATTTTCATGGCGACCAAGCTGCTCCCGCTCTGGATTCTCACCATCATGGCTGCTCGCAAGGATTTCTTCATTCTGAAGTGAAGGAAACCAGTAAGACACTTTATTTGATTGAGTTAAGGGGTCGGGTGAAAGGTCTTTATCTTTCTTCCAATTTTTTCTTCTGTTTTTAATGGGGGGGTAGGCAGCTTTGGGATGCATCTAGTGGTGCTCAGGGGGCTATTCCTGGCCCTTTGCTCAGGGGACCATAGGTAGTGCCAGGAATGGAACCAGGGGTCAAGCTGATGTCAGGCTACATGCGAGGCAAGTGCCTGACCTTTAATATCTCTGGCCAATATTTTTTAACTCTTTAGATGAGTAATATTAATTAAAGCTTTGTCTTTTTTCCCCATTTCTTTGGGTTTTTCCAAACACAATAGCTCTTTAAACACCAAAAGTTCATCCTCAAAGCAGAGAGCCTTTTCCCTTAGTAATAAAAGGCTCTAACACTGGACTTTTATCCCTTGCTAGTTGATTCACAAAGGATTTCATGTTGGAGCTTTCAGGCACAACACAGAAAATCACTGAACTGTCTGTCTGTCTGTCTGTCTGTCTGTCTTGTTTGTCTGTCTGTCTCTCTCTCTTTTTCTCTGAGGGGCTAAGAAATCAAGATCTGGAGAAATTGGTACCTACTCAAGGCTGGAAAGAGCAGAAAGCCAGGATGAGAAGACTGGAACTCTTTCAGAGGCCCTGAATCAGAATCAGAAGTCCTGTCACCCCATTACCCTCTAACACACCCAACTCTATAGGCAGTGAATGGGCACCAGTGCAGGCTGGCATCTTGCCATGGGAATTCCTACCCTACCTCGGGGACCTGTGGAAAGGGCCTTTCTGCCTCCATTTCCTCTTCCTTGAACATGGCTCCCCAGGGCCCTCTCTACCAAGAGGGGTGTGGTTGTGTTCCAGAATAACATAAAAATAATCACTAAGAATGACATGAAGTTAATACTGCAGCACTGGAATTCTTTCTGCCTGACAGAAAGAATTTTTCCTTCTGTTCAGAGGAGTCCTTTCGATTTTCACAACAGGGCTTTGGAAAGGGTCCTTTAGCAAAAATAGTGTTAGGGGGAAACTGAATGAGTTAATCTAAAGGTTCTGTCTGTCAGAACCAGAAGGATGAGCTTTTCCTAGACCAACAAAAATATATCTCTGCAAGAGATGAGAGTGCAGTTGCTCAACTTGTGACTGACAATTCAAGGAGAGAGTCTTCTCCTTAGAATAATAAGTGGTTAGGATAAAACAGTTCATTATGCACAATGTCAACCACAAAGAGTCATCCAAGGATGTTCCCTGGATAAAAGAAAACTGAACATTTGATTTTTTATCATAGATATCTTCCCAATGGTGGTATATCCAAAGAGAATGTCATCAGAAGTAGAATTATTTGGGATAATTTAGATCTAAAGCACCAGAGCAATCCTACAGTCTAAGCATAGTTTACTTTTTAAAAACAATCATAGGGCCTGTCTCCGCCTCAGTTATTCTCCCTGGGGTGTACGGCTGGCTGGGCAGGCGCCTGGGGTTGTGGTACAGCCCCAGGTCTCGGCAGAAGGTGGAACTACAACCCCCAGAAGTCCGAGCGGAAGCGGAAGTAAACGGACATTTTGAACTCTCACACCGGCCTGTCTCTGCCTCAGGTATTCTCCCTGGGGTGTGTGGCTGGTGAGCAGGCGGCCGCTCACGTGGCCGCTTATTAATACAAAAACTAGGAAATTTAACACCAAGGGAAGGTAATACCCTCAAGAAAAAGAAACAGTACACTAGAGGAATCTATCCCTGAACACTGCAACACCATGGGGAAACAACGCAGATCCCCCAGTTAAGAAGAACAGATGAAGAAATAAACCCTGAAGAATCAAAAAGAATGCAGATGTGCATGATCCCTCTGACAATGAATTTAGAGAAGAAATTGGTAGGATGTTTAAGGAGCTCAACGAAAAAATGGAGCAGATGTCCAATAAAATACAGGAGAACATAAACGAAGCAGTTGAAAGGGCAGTCAATAAACTATGGGAGGAAATGAGAGCAGAAATGAGAACCATGCAAATAGAAATATCATCGCTTAAAAACTCAGTAGATGAAATGAAAAACAATAGGGGCTCTCAACAGTAGGATGACAGCAGCGGAAGAGAGAATCAGTGAGACTGAAGATGAGCTGCAGAAAGCACTCAGAGAACTACCTAAGATGGAAAAAGACTGGAAAATGGATCAGCAACAGAACAGAGAACAATGGGATGAAACCAGGCGGAACAACATAAGAATCATCAGTGTCCCAGAGGGACAGGAAAGTAACCCCAAGGAAATTAAGACAGTTAAAAACATCCTGGCTGAAAAGTTCCCGAGTTAAAGGACGAAGACATCCAGATCCAAGAAGCCCGACACATACCAGCAAGAAGAGACCCCAATAGAAAGACCCCAAGACACATCCTAGTCAAAGTAATGGATGCTATAGACAGAGACATAATTCTTCAGGCAGCAAGATCAAAGAAGGAAATTGTATACAAAGGAGCATCCATTTGATTTTCAGCAGACTTCTCAGAAGACACCCTCCAAGCCTGAAGGCAGTGGTGGGATATAGTAAAAAAACTTAATGAAATGAATGCCTCAGCAAGAATTCTTTATCCAGCTAAACTCTCACTCAGATTTGAAGGACAGATATACAACTTCTTGGATAAACAACAGCTTAGGAACTTTGTAAAATCAAAACCAACCTTAAAAGAAGGACTGAAAGATCTACTATAAGATGAGACATAACCCAAAAGAACAAACAATCTATACAGAAAGATGGCACAAAATCCCATGACAATAATCTCTCTCAATGTCAATGGTCTAAATGCACCAGTTAAGAGACACAGAGTGGCAAAATGGATCAAAAAATTGAATCCGACATTCTGCTGCCTTCAAGAAACACACCTGAACAATCGGAGCAAAGACAGGCTCAAAATAAAAGGCTGGAAAACAATCCTTCACTCAAACAACCCATCCAAAAAGGCTGGGGTAGCAATACTGGTATCCGACAACATAGACTTCAGGCTGAAGAAGGTCAGAAGGGACAGTAAAGGTCACTTCTTAATAGTCAAGGGATGCATATATCAGGAAGAAATCATGCTATTAAACATATATGCACCCTACGAGGGGCCAGCAAAATACCTAAAACAACTACTAATAGATTTCAAAGAAGACATTGACAGAAACACAATTGTAGTTGGAAACTTCAACACTGCTCTATCAACCCTGGAAAGATCAAAAAGATTGAAACTTACCAAGGAAATACTGGCCCTAAAAGAAGAGATGGAAGAAAGAGGGCTGGTAAACATATACAGGGCATTTCATCCCCAAAAATCTGAATACACTTTCTTCTCCAGTGCACATGGAACATACGCCAAAATAGATCACATGCTGAGCCATAAATCATACCTCCATAAAATCAATAAGATAGAAATTGTGCCAACTATTTTTTCAGACCATGAGGCACTGAAAATAGAAGTTAATTGTACACAAAAACGGGAGACCAATACCAAGTACCTGGAAACTAAACAGCTCATTGCTGAACAACCAGAAAGTCATAAAAGAAATCAAAGAGGAAATCCAAAGATTCCTGGAAACAAATGAGACTGAAGACATGAATTACCAGAACTTGTGGGATACAGCAAAAGCAGTGTTAAGAGGGAAGTTCATAGCTCTTCAAGCATTCATCAGAAAAGAAAAAAAAGGCCATCACAAACAGTCTGACTTCACAACTTAAGGTCTTAGAGAGTGATCAACAAAATGAGCCCAACCAAAGCAGAAAGAAAGAAATAATAAAACTTAGAGCAGAAATCAATGAGATGGAATGTCAAAAAAACAATCCAGAAGATCAACGAAACCAAAAGCTGGTTCTTTGAAAAAATAAACAAGATTGACAAACCACTTGCAAGACTTGTAAGAAAAGGAAAAGAGAGAACCCAAATAAATAGAATCAGAAATGAAAACGGGGACATCACAACAGAAACCACAGAAATTCAAAAGATCATCAGAGATTACTCTGAGAGCCTGTATGCCACGAAACAAGAGAACCTAGAGGAAATGGACAACTTCCTGAATTCCTATAGCCTCCCAAGTCTGCAACAAGATTTGGAATACCTCAACAAACCTATCTTCATCGAGGAGTTAGAATCAGTAATCAAAAGTCTCCCCAAACACAAAAGCCCAGGTCCAGATGGATTCACCAATGAATTCTACAAAAAAATATGACCTACTCCCAGTTCTTTTTAAGCTCTTCTGGCAAACTGAAGAAACAGAAACACTCCCAAATAGCTTTTTACGAGGCACATATCACCCTGATACCCAAAGCAGACAGAGATGTCACAAAAAAGGAAAACTACAGACCAATCTCCCTGATGAATGCAGATGCTAAGATCTTCAACAAAATACTAGCAAATAGAATCCAAAGAGTCATCAAAAAGATTATACACCATGACCAAGTGGGATTTATCCCGGGAATGCAAGGATGGCTCAACATCCGCAAGTCAATCAACATAATACATCATATCAACAAAAAGAAAAATAAAAACCATATGATCATACCAATAGATGCAGAGAAGGCATTTGACAAGATTCAACACCTGTTCATGATAAAAGCTTTCCGTAAAATGGGGATCGAAGGAACCTTTCTCAAGATAATCCAGGCCATCTACTACAAGCCCACAGCGAGCATCATTCTCAATGGGGGAAAAACTGAAAGCCTTCCCCTTAAGATCAGGGACAAGACAAAGCTGCCCACTCTCACCACTTCTATTCAATATAGTACTGGAAGTACTTGCCATAGCAATCAGGGAAGAAAAAGACATTAAGGACATTCGAATAGGAAGGGAAGAAGCCAAGTTATCACTATTTGCAGATGACATGCTATTATACATGGAAAACCCGAAACTCTCTACCAAGAGGCTCCTAGAAATAATACATTCCTATAGTAGAGTGGCAGGGTACAAAATCAATACCCAAAAGTCAATGGCCTTCCTATATGCAAACAGAGAAAGAGAAGAAAGGGACATTAAAGAAACTATCCCATTCACAATTGCGCCGCAGAAAATCAAATACCTAGGAATCAGTTTGACAAAGAATGTAAAGGATCTCTACAAAGAAAACTACAAAACGTTACTTCAGGAAATAAAAGAAGACCTGAGGAAATAGAGACACATTCCCTGCTCATGGATTGGAAGGATTAACATTATCACAATGGTAATACTCCCTAGAGCTTTATACAGATTCAATGCGTTCCATATAAAGATACCCATGATGTTCTTCAAAGAAATTGAACAAACACTCCTGAAATTTGTATCACTTTATCACTGTCTTCCCGTTCATCATCGATTTGCTCGAGCGGGCATCGGTAACATCTCCATATGACCTGTCTCATGCAAGTAAAGCCCAAGGGCACCTGCTTACTCCAGGAACATAAAGAGCCTCAAACCATTCCATCAGGTCATGGGAATGAGGGTCTATAATTGTTACTGGTATATGGCATATCAATTACGACACGGGTAGCTTGCCAGGCTCTGCCGTGCGGGTAGCATACTCTTGTAGTCATCTCAAAAACCTAGCATTCATTTCTGAACTGCGCGGCCACTCTTGCCGCTGCGCGAGCCGGGCTGTGACAGGCTGAGTCCTGAAATTTGTATGGAATAATAAACCCCCACAAATAGCTAAAGCAATTCTTGGGAAAAAGAAGATGGGAGATATCACTTTCCCCCAACCTCAAGCTCTACTACAGAGCAGTTGTAATTAAGACAGTGTGGTATTGGTATAGAGACAGATCCGTAGACCTCTGGAATAGAACTGAGTATCCTGAAACACATTCTCAAATATACAACGACTTAATCTTCGATAAAAGGAGCAAAAAATATTAAGTGGAGCAAAGAAAGCCTCTTCAACAAATGGTGCTGGGAAAACTGGGCAGCTACGTGTAAAAAAATGAACTTAGACCTCCTTCTAACGCCATGCACAAAAGTCAGATCAAAATGGATTCTAGATCTCAACATCAGACATGAATCTATAAGGTACATCGAAGAAAACATAGGAGAAACACTCTACGACATCGAAACTAAAAGTATCTTTAAAGACGACACACCACTGACCAAGCAAATGGAAGCAAAGATAAACAAATGGGATTATATAAAATTGAAAAGCTTCTGCACCTCAAAAGAAACGGTGACCAAGATCTGTCTTCCCGTTCATCATCGATTTGCTCGATATGTCTTGTCTCATGCTAGTAGAGCCCAAGGGCATCTGCCTGCTCCAGGAACATAAAGAGCCTCAATCATTCCAGAATGAGGTCTACAATTGTTACTGGTATTTGGCATATCCAAGATACAAAGACAATCCACAGAGTGGGAAAGGATATTCACCCAATACCCATCTGACAAGGGGTTAATATCCAGGATATATCAGACACTGGTAGCACTTCACAAGAAAAACAGCCAACCCCATCAAAAAAATGGGGAGAAGAAATGAACAGAAGCTTCCAAAAAGAAGAAATTCGAATGGCCAAAAGGCATATGAAAAAGTGCTCTTCATCTTTAATCATCAGGGAGATGCAAATCAAAACAACAATGAGGTACCATCTCACACCACAGAGACTGGCACACATCCAAAACAGCAAGAACAACCGGTGCTGGCGTGGATGTGGGGAAAAAAGGGACTCTGATCCACTGTTGGTGGGAATGCTGACTGGTCCAGCCCTTTTGGAAAACAATATGGGCATTCCTCCGAAAGGCTAGATATTGAGCTCCCATTTGATCCAGCAATAGCACTCCTGGGAATATACCCGAGAGACCGAAAAACACATAGCAGAAACACTATCTGTACTTCTTTGTTCATCTCTGTGCTATTCACTATAGCTAGAATCTGGAAACAACCTAAATGCCCGAGAACAGAGGACTGGCTAAAGAAACTGTGGTTCATCTACACTATGGAATACTATGCAGCTGTCAGAAAAGATGAAATTATGAAATTTACCTGCAAATGGATAGACATGGAGACTATCATGCTGAGTGAAATTAGTCAGAAGGAAAGGACAGGGGCTGGGGCGATAGCCCAGCGGGTAGTGGTGTTTGCCTTACACGCGGCCGGCCTGTGCCAGCCTGGGTTCGATCCCCGGCATCCCATATGGTCCCCGAGCACCGCCAGGAGTAATTCCTGAGTGCAGAGCCAGGAGAAACCCCTGAGCATTGCCGGGTGTGACCCAAAAAAAAAAAAAAAGAAGGAAAAGGACAGATATAGAATGACTGCATTCATTAATAGGATATAAATAAATACCAGTGTTTTACTAAGTGTGGGAAATGGTAATGGCAGATTAAAACTCACCATTGAATATACACAAAGAGACTTAAGTGATAAACTCTAAATATCTGCAGGGCTAGCCACAATGTGTAAAAGAAGAGGGAGAGAGATGCAGAGGGAGAGAGACAGAGAGAGAAAGAGAGGAAACTGGGGTACCTGCTATTGAGGCAGCATGGGGATAGGCGGGAGGGGGTGGGGTACATTGGTGGTGAAAATGGGGCACTGGTGGAGGGATGGGTACTGAAATACTGTATTACCAAGAACCCAATTATGAACACCTTTGTAATTGTATGTCTCACGGTGGTATAATAAAAAATAATAATAAAAATAAAATAAAATAATTTAAAAAAATTAAAAAAAAATCATAGTTCGAAAGATGCTTCTGGTCCCTGCACCAGGCTGAGTCAACTGGGGCACCCCAGGGAGGGTCAGATGAGGACCTGGCCCATTCTAACAGAGCTGAAGAAGCCCAAAAACCTCCATACTCCACAATCACCACCATGTTCACGCCCAGACTCCACTGGTCGGATGAGGTCCACCCAGAAACTAATCCATTGAAAAACTCAGGTATGCAGGTTTTGTGACTGAAATCTCTAGGCTTTCACAGAGTAGGGGATGGGCTACCTCCCCTCTCCCTCTTCTTCTGGAAGGCCTGGCAATCATGCCAAAGCCACAACCAACTAAAAATTTAACTCAATCTTTATCACCCTATCAAAAATTTTGGAATTCCTTGAGTGCACAGCTGCTAATGCAGCTGTGTGACCTCTCAAATGCTACTACTCTGATAAACTGAGTAGCAACCCATATTTAATGGAAGTAAAGTAGAAAACAACCAATAACAAAATATATACCCACAACACCTATCCTGTAATGACATATTGGTAATTTCTTATACATCTTAATGGCTCCATGGTGAGACTTAACAATCTTCCCTAACTTTCTTCTAAGAAAATATTTCTTGATCATTTTTAGCAAATTATCTATAACTAGGAATATAAAAATAAATTATTGAGGGTTTGCTATAGGGGCAGGCTTAAGTGATGGTAGGGAAAATTGATATAATGGTGGTGGGAAGTTGAAATGGTGGTGAGATTGGAGTTGAATATTGAACATCTGTAACAAATCAATACAAATAACTTTGTTAAAAAATGAGTAGAAGTCCACCTAAGTTCAGTAAGTCCAATAAGTGAAAGCAATAACACAAATGGCCCAATCTACACATAACAGCTTAGTAAAAAGGTCATGATTTTAGCAATACCATTACAAGATATATGTTGTAATAAGGAATACAAAGTAAATTAATTAGTGCCTGTTAAGGGAGCAGGCTATGGGGGGAGGGGTGGGAAACTAGGGCATTAAGGGCATATTGGTGGTGGGCTGGTGTTAGTATACTGAATACCTGAAACCACTGTATTGTAAACAACTGTAAATCAGAGTGTCAAATAAAGTTTAAAAGTTACAAAATAAGGAAAACAGATAATTTGATAGGAATTGCAATTTTTGACTAGAGACTAGAATGTATTTTTTGAGTCATTGTATCTCTGTATCACTGTATCACTGTCTTCCCATTGTTCATCGATTTGCTTGAGTGAGCACTAGTAACATCTCCATGAGTCCTGTCACAAGCAAGTGCAACCCAAGGGCATCTGCTTGCTCCAGGGACAGGAGGAGCCAGAAACCATTCTTCAGGTCATGGAACTGAGGTCCATAAATAAAATACGGGTAGCTTGCCAGGCTCTGCCATGTAGGTGGTATACTCTCAGTAGAAGGTTCTCATCTCGAGCATTTACTGATGAAACTTAAAGGGGGAAGATCAGGTTTCCTCTTGGATGGAGCTCTGAGGAACTATGGAGTCTGGATGTTGAGAATGACTGACTGCATGATGTGTGGTTTGTTCTGGCTTCTTGCTAGGCTTACTGGTATCAGTTAGAACCTGTCTAGAACTGTATACAATGTATAAATGTGAAAGATCTTGGGAAGGACCAAAAGAGCAAAAAAGAGCAAAAAAAAAATTGAATCTGGACTTTCACTCAGATTTCTTTAAGAACACAAAAGGACATAGAGTACACAAAAAATAGGCCTGATGTTATCTGCAATTAGGGAAATGCAAAGTAAAATAAAATAAAGGTGGCCTCACACCTAGTATAATCGTCATTATCATCAACAAAAGATAAATGCTGGCTCACACTTGAACACAAATTGCAGCAGTGGCCTCAAAGTATTAAAGAAAAACCAAAAACCAAAAATCAGAAACCTGAAAATATTTGTACCCCTGTCGCTGCACCACTTACAATGGCCAAGATGAATAAGAATATTGTGTAGGGGACACAGCAATAGTAGAGTCAGCAGGACATTTTCCTTGCACAAGGTCGACCGGGTTCAATTTCCAGGCATCCCACATGGTCCCCTGAGCACTGCCAGGAGTAAATCATGTGCATTGCAGGGTGTGACCAAAAAAAGAAAAAAAAAGAGAAAAGTAAAAAGAAACTAAAGTTCAATGATGTTGGAGTACACCAAAAATGTCATTAGGAAACGCTATGAGAGATGCTTCAATGGTAAAGCTGGATAACTATAAGAGATAGTCTTACTAAAAGCCCACTCTCCTAAAACTGAACGAAAATAAACTGCAAATGTTAATGTCTAGTCCGTAGTTATATTCCAACAGCTAGCCCGGAAGACCAATCTTCCCATCTATAGTGACTTAAGAAATAAAAATTGGGACCAAAGCGATAGCACAGCGGGTAGGGTGTTTGCCTTGCCACGGCCGACCCTGGTTCGATCCCGGCATCCCATATGGTTCTCCGAGCACTGCCAGGAGTAATTCCTGAGTACAGAGCCAAGAGTAACCCCTGAGCATTGCCAGGTGGATTCAAAAAGGAAAAAAAAAAGAATTCAATGCCAGATTTCTGATATTTGCCCACCTAAATTTCATGACAAGATCATGGATTTATGCTAGCTGCTTCACCTTTACAAAACTTAAAAAATTCTCTCAAGCGGTACTGCCCTTTTTAACCAATTTTTCCTAAACTGATAGATCTGCTGTACAGCAGTCCCCTAGCTCTGAGCTTTCTCCTGAGCCACTCAGAGCAGCGGGGTATTTGGCAGGGTTATGCTGTCAAAGTGAAGCAGACTGCAATTTATCCCGTGGTTATTTTGTAAGAACCCTTGTAAACTTCTAGTTCTTCTCAAAAACAGCCCTGTGAAGTTTCAGTATTAAGCCATCTTTTACTCGCAAGCCCTATCTCTTAAAAACAAGAACATCCTTCTTTTCTTGATTTTAAAAAAATGCAGATCTAATTTAATTCCTTTTTAAGTGTAAACAACTCTTACCAGTGGGGTAGGGTTAAATTGGGGGGAGGGCCTGGCAAGCTGCTCGTGTCGTATTTGATATGCCAAATACCAGTAACATTTATATTAGGTCACTCCCATGACCTAATATAATGGTTTAAGGCTCTTTATGTTCCTGGAGCAAGTGGATGCCTTTGGGTTCTACTAGCATGAGACAGGACATATGGAGATATTACTGGTGCCTGCTCTAGCAAATAGATGATGAAAGGAAGATAGTGATAGTGATAGGGAGTGTGTTACCTAAGGGGTGTGTTACCTAAGGGGATGGGACAAATTCCCAGAGCAACCAACCTATCATTAATCATTTAAGCACCATAGTTTTAGGTCCTAGAATCTTTTGGGACTCAACAAGTCCACACCTTTATTTCACAAAGTGAGATTTTAAATTAAGAAACGTTTTAAGATTTTTAAATTAAGGAAGCCAGAAGAGAGCTCCAAGAGCTAGTGTACAGGGTTTAGATGCCAGAGGCCAGTTTTATCCCTAAAAAAACCAGGGAAAGTAACTGCTCAACACTTCAATGGAAGTAGCTTGCCCCCACTCCCAGGGTGTGGCCCAAATCTTACCTCTATCCCAAACCAAAATTAAGGTGCATAGCTTGATTAATTCTTACATCGTGCTATATAAAATAGACACTACCAATATCTCTTCGATACTGGTAATACCTTTTACATTCAAGGATTTTTTTTTTCCCGGAACGTGGGGATGAACCCAGATCCTCAAAAAGCAAGACTGGGCCCAGCTGCTCAGAGTAGGGCTGGAGTGATAGCCCAGCGGGTAGGGCGTTTGCCTTGCGTGGCCGGCCCATGCCGGCCCCGGGTTCGATCTCTAGTATCCCATATGGTCCCCCAAGCACTGCCAGGAGTAATTCCTGAGTGCAGAGCCAGGAGAAACCCCAGAGCAGAGCATAGCAGGGTGTGGCCCAAAAAAAGAATAAAAAAAAACAACTTTGTAACTGTGTATCAGAGTCAGTGTACAAAAGTATTATTCCCAAGATTCAGAACTATCTAATTATTTTCACCACACTCCAAAGCTCTTTCTTCACATTTTCTATATAAAGTTGAACTAATTACTATGACAGTTAATGTTTCATCAGTTCTCTTCCTAGTGAACTGATGACATTACTATCACTAAAATATCCAATTTGAGACCTAGTTTTATTTATCTGCGGATCATCAACATTTAATACGGGTTTTTATAAAGAGTAATCACTGTTATTAACACATCTTTCACTGTAAGACTTGCTATTGCTTAGAAAATTAATAGTGCTGTTTCCAACTCTATTGATCTTTCGTTATTATGGCGAATTACAGTGTCTTGTTTCATAAGAACTCAGTGATGGCAAATTCCCCCCCCCAAAAAAAAAAAAACAAGAAACAAGTAACTGACAGTAACTCAAGGTGTTTCTGTCTGAATACACAATTTTTGTCATCTTTTCTTGGTAAAGACTTGATCACGCCGTTAAAATATGAAAACCATGTTCCTGGGATGACATGTTGGACAGTTGGAATCGTGATGGGTAGACAAAGAAAATCCCAACCCAGTTGATGGGATACAGTGTCAGTTTCACTGGGGTTGTATTGTCAGTGATCCATATCAGATCTCAAGAATGCTTTTTTATTTAGGTTTGGGAGCCACACTCATAATTTCTCATGGCTTATTCCTGGCTCTGTGCTCAGGGATCACTCTTTGTGTAGCTCAAGAGATTATATACAGTGCCAAGGATCAAAATGGGGTTGCTGCACATAAGGCACGTGTCTTAACTCCTGTATTATCATTCTGGCCTCTGAGAAGTGCTTTATAAGAGCTTGCCCATGTTTTACTAAGGTTTAGAAAAATTAGTTGTGTTTTGTGCTGTTGTGTTCACAGCCTGAACACAAACCACAAGAAAAACATTCATGTCATAAGATGCATTACGATTTATAGAGAAAAATAATTTTTTTTTTTTTTTTGCTTTTTGGGTCACACCCGGCGATGCTCAGGGGTTACTCCTGGGTCTCTCTTGCTCAGAAATTACTCCTGGCGGTGCTCGGGGACCATATGGGATGCCGGGGATCGAACCCAGGCCAGCATAGGCCAGCTGTATGCAAGGCAAACACCTTACCTGCTGGGCTATCGCTCTGGCCCCTATAGAGAAAAAAATAAACCTGTGTTGTACACTCAGGGATCACTTCTGGTGGGGCTCAGGGGACCTCAGGGTGCTGAGGACTAAATCTGGGTCGGCTGCATGCAATGACAGCACCCTGCCCATCTCTCTAACTACTAGGAAGAACTTTAGAAAACAATCAGCACTTCGAGAATCTAGGAGTGGATTCCTAGCTGGCTTTTCTGCCCTGCCCTTTTTCTCCATCTCAGTGACCTCTGCCAGCACCCGTCTCCCAGCTCTGCACGAACACAGCCTCAGGAAGTATCTGCCTAATTATTTTCTTAGTGGGGCCCTAAGAAAAGTAGAGTCTGATTTCCTGCCCCACCAAAAGTGAGCCCTTATTTAAAACCCCCCCTCACCAGAATAATAGGGTATCTTTTTTCCTCTTTGGAAAAAGTCAAGTACTTCCGGTAGGATTAGGGAGCTTTCAGTGACCTCACTCAGGCACTGCTGTGAGCACAGTCTCAGATATTCTCCTCCCACGTCTAGTCCGGTCAGCTTCATTGAAAGGGGCTTCCAAGAAGAAGAAAATGAATGAAAAGAGGATATCTGAGAACATTCCATGAACTGAATGTCCTTAAAAGGGGCAGAGCAGCCTGGAGGAGACAGGCATGAGTGGATCTGAGGCGTTGTACAAACAGGAAATGAACAGAGGAAGTAGCCAAACACAATCGTCACATTTCTCAAAAAATTTCCAGATCTAAGATTAGCTTTATTTTCTTTTTTAGCCATTTACTGTATACTGTCCATAAATAGCTCCGTTTCTTACTGCTTAAATTGGTTTTGTGAGCTGGACAGAGAGCATGGCGAGTGGGGAAGGCACTTGCCATGCATGCAGCCTACCCTGGTTTGGACTCGGGCACTGCATGTGATCTCGGAGCCCCACAGGAGTGATCTCTGAGCACAGAGCTAGGAGTAGCCCTGAACACCGCTGAGTTTAGCCCTCAAAGCAAAAATTAAATTTGTTTTAGACTGAAACTCAAGAAATGCTATTTCAAACACAATCTATGGGAAAATAGAATAAAGTAAATTTCAAATACTTTGAAGTGCTCTCTAAAAATTTCAAACATGGCACCATTGTTTTTTTTTTATCTTCACTATTACTATCACTATCTTCCCGTTCATCATCGATTTGCTTGAGCGGGCACCAGTAACATCTCCATATGTCCTGTCTCGTGCTAGTTGAGCCCAAGGGCATCTGCTTGCTCCAGGAACATAAAGAGCCTCAAACCATTATATTAGGTCATGGGAATGACCTAATACAATTGTTACTGGTATTTGGCATATCAAATACGACACAGGTAGCTTGCCAGGCTTGCTGTGCGGGTGGCATACTCTTGTAGTCACCTCTAAATACAGCATTTATCTTATTTTATTTTATTGGGGGTGGGTGGGTAGGTTTGGGTCATACCCAGCTGTGTTCAGCTCAAGGTCTATTCTTGTTCTGTTCTCAGGAGTGAGATTTCCCCGCCCCCAGCAGTATGTAGGGAACCATATGCAGTGTGGGGAATGCAAGGCAAGTGCTATTACCCCTGTATTCCCTCTCTGGCCCCACACAGTGCAACACTAGTTCATAATGATATGCCAGTCTTTACTTCTGTTTGAAATATCAAAAGGGAGCACAGCTGGAGCTCCACCTGTGCCCAAGGTGAGGCTTCCTTGGCTGATATAACTGCTCCATTCCAGAATGGGAGGCACAAACCCTCCCTACCGTGTGAGTCCCAGCAGCCGCCACACCCAACCTGCACCAGATTAAGGTCTCATCACAGTTCCTGAAGCGTGAGGCTGACAGATGTACTCAGCAAATTACATGCTGCTCTCATATGTTTCCTGTCTTTCTGTGAGGATGGGCAGAGAAGACAGAGCAATCTCCATTTTAATCTCTCAACATCTGCTTTTTCAATATTGTCTCTATCTTCAGATTTTGTAATTTTGAGTATTTCTAATTGGGTCTATGTTCAGCAGGACCCTGAGGAGGAGTTATGAATGTGACTAAGTTCTGAGCCCTCCCTCTTAGCCACTTCCAGATTAGAGTCTCAGTACTCAAACCCACCTTAGACTGTGACAAAGGCCCTCAGCAAGTGAGTGGCTTGGTCGACCTAATCTGCTGTTCACTGGATTGTATTTCTAACACAGAGGTGCCCTCTCTGCCAACAGTCCCCAACTGAGCCCCATCAGTCTATCTTTGATCTACTTCTTCGTGTCCTCAGTCATTCCCAGAGTCACCAACAGACTTGAGACTTGAGAACTCCCTTCTCTATCTTCCTGCCTTTAAAGCTGCATGTATTCTTTAAAACTGAATTCAAATTCTACCTCTTTCATAAAAGACACATTCCCAACATCTGTGTGGTGTTCTTCAATCCTTTTTATGCTTATATTCCATTTATCATTAGAATCACAGACCCACCTCAGAGATATCATATGTTTGGCTCCAGGTTACCCCAATAAACTGAATATTGTAATCAAGCAAGACAAATGGTTTATTTTTCTACTGCCTATGTCAGTCAATTCAGTACTATGGTACAGGGGTTAAAGAACTTGCCTTGCATGTAGCAGAGACCAGTTAGAAAACCTGATACCACATATGATCCCTTGAGCACTGGCAGGAGTTATTCCTGAACACAGACACAGGAGTAAGGCAAAGAAGATAAGGACATGTCCCCTGCTGCTCAGGGGACTGTATGAGGTCCCAGAGATAGAACTCAGGCGGGCTGCATGCAAGACAAGTGCTTAAACCCCTGTACTATCTCTCCATCCCAATCATTATGTTTTTAAGAAAAACAATTTCAGAAAAAATTAAAAGCAATCATTTAAAAACACTCCATTGCCAACAGTAGGTCACATTACCGGCTCCTTCAGCAAGTCCTAATCTATGTGTTAAGGGAGGGTCTTGCCTGGGTGATGATAGTTTCTTCTGGGTGGGGGGGGGGTGCTGAGGGAGGTGGGTGATTGGGTGAATTTCCTAAAATGAAGAGCGCAGTGATGTCTGGCCTATCAGTGGACTCTCATAGATGATTTATCTGTCACTTATAAAACTGTCTATAGCATTGATGCACATTAGAATGTCTTTTAAAATTTGGATCAAGAGTTTTAAATCCTGCTACTATATATATGGACTGTTTTCCCCCAGAAGTAGACCCCATCTTAGAATTCACTGTCTGGCCACCCACAGAAAGCAACATCTCCTCCATGAAAGCTTGAGTGGGACGGCTTCTGCAACTTTGGCGACACCTTCAGGCTCACTCCGAATTCTGGTTCTCTGAATTCTGTCTCATCACCTCTACAGTGACTTTCTCCACTGCTGTGCCCAAAGAACCTCCCCCCATTCCCCTCAAAACTTCCACGAGGGCTGGAATCAACTTCCAAGCTCTCAATAACTGTGATGCTCAACCTCTTCCCATGAGTCACAAGTGTTCTCGTGGGAAGAGTTCACCCAGAAGGATGAACACTTTCTTTTTTGTTTTTTTTTAAAGTGTGTTACATTAAATTTTATACTTGGATCTTGTTATGTATCTTGTTATCTTAGATCTTGTTATCATGTCTCACCTGACATTAATAGCACTCTTAAAATCACAAGCTTCATACCCGCACGGCAGAGCCTGGCAAGCTACCCGTGTCATATTTGATATGCCAAATACCAGTAACAGTTATAAACCTCATTCCCATGACCTGATAGAATGGTTTGAGGCTCTTTATGTTCCTGCAGCAAGCAGGTGCCCTTGGGCTCTACTTGCATGAGACAGGACATACGGAGATGTTACTGGTGCCCGCTCGAGCAAATCGATGATGAACGGGAAGATAGTGATACAGTGATACAGTGATTTACATATTTAATATTTTTAATTTGATCATCATGAGATAAACAGTTACAGAGCTGTTTATGACCAGGTTTCTGCCATGCAATGCTCCAACACCCGTCCCTCCACCAGCGTACATTCCCCACCGCCAATGTCCCAGTATCCCTTCCACCACGTCCCATCCAGCCCATCTGTGTGGAGGTAGTTCTCTCTCTCTCTCTCTCTCTCTCTCTCTCTCTCTCTCTCTCTCTCTCTCTCTCCCCTCCTTCTGGGCATTATGGGTTGCAATACAGATACTGAGAGACCATCATGTTTGTCCCTTATCACTTTCAGCATGCAGCTCCCGTCCAGAGCGATCACTTCCTACTGTCATTGTCACAGCAGTCAAAAAGACGATCCTTTCAGGAAGGTTTTGAAAGCATCACTATCCATGCAGCTGTATCTTGGGGCTATCCCTGGCTCTGTGCTCAGAAGTGCTCCATGGCAGCACTCAGCGGACTGTATATAGTGCTGGAAATAGAACCAGGTAGGATGCATTTGAGGCCAGAGTCTTAACCCTGGCACTATCTCAGCAGTCCCTATTTTAACATCTTTAAAGACTTCTTGAGCCATGCACTGCGAATGAACTTTGCTAGCAGACATGCAAAGCAATACTGATTTCCTTGTGCAGCCCCCTTCGGGCCCCCTGGGGACCAGCTGGCGATATCAACAACCCTCCACTTCCCTCTGCTTTTCCAGTTCCAGTCTTGGCTATGCAGTTATTGTTGCTCTTTTCCTTTTCTTTCTTTTTTTTTTTTTAATGTGCCTTATAAAGGCGCCTGTTTGCTTGCGAGGAAGTCTGAAAGGCCTCTACTACTTGAAAGCACTTTAACAGATGCCCAGGCACATTTACTGCTGACTGGTGCTCACAGCCAGCCCCTCTTCCTTTATCCTGTGGCTTCACTTTAGAGAAAGAAGGAATTCCTATCAGCCTTTGGAGTGGTGCCAGCTTCCAAGGAGGCTGCCATTTGAGCAGCCCTGTGAGTCACACCCCCAGCTGCCAACTGCTGAGAAGTACAGGAAGTAGCCGCGCGGCTACTGCCAACAGACCTGGTGAATCTCCCGGCAGCCCAGCTTCCCCAGCTGACGTTAGTGAACAAGCGCTAGGCTGCATTTCCGCCAGCCTTCACTCAGCCCTGGTCCTCAGCTGACCGTTAAGTTTAGTTAGCCAAGTTCCAAAGGTCACCCTGACTGAGAAGAGTGAGAAGAGGTCAGGCCTTTTTGGGAAAGTTCATTACTGGCTTCTGTGTACAGCTATTTTTTTCCCCTGTGAGCAATTTAAATATGAGCAGTCGAGCCTTTCCCAATATGACGATTGGAAAAGGCTCAAACAGGGTATTATGATCCCTCCTCTGGTCTGGTTCTTTTTGGTCATGTTTGAGTTCCAGAACTAAGGTCAAAAGGCTGTCAGAATTGTCTCCCAAGGGTTTACTGTGGTCAGAAATCTTGGATATTAGCCATAAATGTAGGCAGAATGTTGATCCTGAGGGTTGGTCAACATCCTTGGCACTTACTTTTCTGTTTTGGGGCCATATCTGGTGATGCTCGTGTACTCCTGGCTCTGTGATCAGGGGTCACTCCTGCTGGGGACAATATGTGGTACCAGGATCAAACTGGAGCTGACTGTGTGCAATGCAAGTGTCTTAAGCCCTATACTAGTTCTCTGACCCTGTTTTTTTTTAAAGACATCTTTGGGGACCAAACCCAGACATGACACGTGAGCAAACGCTCTACCTTTGAACCACCTCCCCATCTTCATTTGGATTCTTTTAAACATGAAACTCTGTATACTGATGGCTCCCAGGGAATTTATATAATGTGTGCATATCTAAAATATCACTGTATCACTGTATCATTGTCTTCCCGTTCATCATCGTTTTTCGAGCGGGCACCAGTAACATCTCCGTATGTCCTGTCTCATGCAAGTAGAGCCCAAGGGCACCTGCTTGCTCCAGGAACATAAAGAGCCTCAAACCATTCTATCAGGTCATGGGAATGAGGTCTATAATTGTTACTGGTATTTGGCATATCAAATACGACACGGGTAGCTTGCCAGGCTCTGCCGTGCGGGTATGAAGCTTGTGATTGGCGAGTAAGTCACCAAGTAAGTTCCTATTATGACTTCGTGGTGAGGATACGTGAGCTCAGGGGGCAGTTCGGCTTCCATGCACACACCCCAGTGTTCACAGATGACCTCTGAAATCCAGGTGCCGAAAAGGTTAGGTGGAAGCTCAGTTATGACAACATATATGACAAAAATGAAATACAAGTAGTATATATTTACTTATCAAATAGACTTATGGACGCCAAGTTGGCGTTTAATTTTGTTTGCCATTTCAAAATTGCTCTTTTGCAAGATGCCTGATCAAGACTTATGAAATCGCAACCCATTTGCTAATTCTAGAAGACATAGTGATGTAATTCCTCCAAATGTGAGAAATTTCAATCTGACAAAGACAGAAGCCTAATCAGTGCTGAATATGGAAGGTTGAAGAAACCAATTAACACAGACCACTCTCTCTAAGAAGTGTCTGGAAACCCTAGTTTCCATAGTGTTACTACCTATAGGAAGAAAACTCTACATCTTGCTTTCTGCTTGTCTCCCAAAATGTCATGGGCATGTCCCTGCGAAACCTTGCACTTGGACCCATTTGTAAGGGATGATGTATCTGAACTGCTGCTCACATTCATTGGCGTCCCTGCTCTTCAGGCCTCTGGCTATGAGAACAATTCTGTCTGCTCAATGTCGAATTTTCTTTCTTTTTTTAATATTTCTTGCTTATTTTGGATCACACCTGTTACACTCAGGGGTTACTTCTGACAGTGGTCAAGGGACCAGATGGGATGCCAGGGATGGACCTGGATGGCCCATACAAGGCAAATGCCATCCCCGCTGTGCTATAGCTCTGGCCCCTTCAATGTTTAATTTTAAAGTTAGGCAATGCAAGGGAATTCTAGAGAGGTTTCACAACAATATAATAATCACAATTATTTTATTTGGCTTTATTGCAATTCTTTACAGCACGTGGCAAGTTGCAAATTCATCTGAGGCTCAAAGCAGTTTCACAAGATAACTCTTGTTATCAGAATTTTTTTTTCCCAGATGAGAGGTTCTTAGAGAGGGTGCATTGCTGAAATCCGGGTATGCCTTAGTATAAAGTTGATACTCTTTCTTTTTATCACCTATACTTTAAAATAATTACAGATTCACATGAGATCGCAAAGAGTATACTAGGAATTCCTGTGTGCCCTTCCCCTAACCACCTCCAATGCTAACATCTTTCGAGAGTTCAGCTCGTGTTTAATATCTCTGATATTCCAAGAAAAAATGATATGATGGCAATCAGATATTTCAGGACTTAACATATATATACACACATATATACATGTATGTAAGTATATATGTGTACACATATATGCATATATGTGTGTATGTATACATAGACACACATATATACACATTCTGTGTATGTGTTTCTGTAGCTCTTTGTAATTTTTATGCTGCTTTTCTATATGAGCCACACATTATTTTATGACTTTTTAATATGAAGCTATGTAAGAATGTTTAAAATGATTTGTTCCCTCAATAAAACAAGATCTACCAATAATTATGTATGGGACAGTTTATCATTTCTATCTGAAATTCTACAGCCCTCAGTTTTAGTTTGTATGTGCCTTTAGGGACACACTTCTTGGATGGGATCATTGGTATAAAACAGGGAAACAAAATTTATTGGCACATTGTTAGTAATGGCAACAGTCTCTTGCCATACATTTTTGACAGTGAGAAAGGGGATCTTACCTTGACTTCAAATTTAGTCTCATCACCTTCCTTTTCCAGGGAGTCCAAACCTGGTTCCAAATAAGATCCCTCAGATGTCTTCTGAAGAGAAGCTAGAGGGACAAGACAAAGCTTCATCAATCCAAATCTTCAGCTCATCAATAATTCAAAGCACTTCGCCTGACTGGGGTAAGCTCTAGACTATGTTGACTGTGCTGATAAGCAAAGTTCATGTCTTCCAAGGAGGAAGATGAAACTGGAGGGAAGGAGAAATGCTGAAAAGAATCATAACCCTTGGCCCATTGACATTTGATGTAAAGAGTTAAAAACCATACCCAGCATCACGTGAAATACCAAACTTCCTCAAATCAGTAAATGTAATGTGACGAAAATAGCAGCTTCCATCATTCCCTTTTATTTCTTTTCACTGGGACCACAGTCAGTGGTGCTCAAGGCTTTCTCCTGGCTCTGTGCTCAGGGGTCACTCCAGGCAGGGCTCAGAGCACTGTAGGGTGCCAAGGATTAAGCCTGGGTTAGGCCTGTGCAAAGCAAATGCTCTCCCGCTGTACTACTTCTCCCATCCTACACCATTCCCATTCATTCATTCATTCATTCATTCATTCATTCGTTCATTCATTCATTCGTTCATTTGTTCATTCATCCATTCATTCATTTTTCTGTCTGTTTATTTCTATTTGTTTATTTGTCTGTTTACTTATTTACTTATCTCTTTATTTATTTATTTTTACCGTTCACATTTTAAAGACCCTGATACAATGACACTTGATTCTGAAAGTCTTCCTTGACTAGTCAAAGCTATGGATGCTTTCACTCACCAGTATTTTATTTTTTTAAATTTCTTAAAATTTTTTTATTTTTACAATTACAAAGATATACAATTAAAAAGTTCATATTTGGGTTTTGGTCATACAGTGTTCCAGCACCCATCCCGCCACCAGGGCCCATCTCCCACCACCACGTCCCCGATTCCCTCCCCCTCCCCCAGCCCTCCTCCATGGCAGGTTCTTTATTTCTTTCCCTTTCTCTCTCTTTCTCTTTTCCTTCCCTTCCAGACTATGGATTACAGAACATACATTAAAGGGTTGTCATGTGTATCTTTTTGCCTCTATTTAATGCTCAGTTCTAGGTTGGCATTAGTACCCTCGACAATTGTTAGCACACTGTTCCATTTTCTGTCTTACCTAGCCTCTGACTCCCACATGTTTGTGATAATTTCCACCTTTGACAAGACCTCCTGATATATGTTTCACTTGACCTTGGATATTGGTATCATAATATGTACATATATATTTATGTTATGCAAATAAATGCAGTCATTCTGTATCTGTCTCTTCCTCCTTCTGGCTAACCCCGCTCAACATAATCTTCTCCATGTCCATCCATTTATAGGCAAATTTTATAACTTCATTTTTCCTGACAGCTGCATAGTATTCCATTGTGTAGATGTACCAAAGCTTCTTTATCCAGTCATCGATTTTCGGGCACTCTGGTTGCTTCCAGATTCTGGCTATTGTGAATAATGCTGCTATGAACATAAAAGTAGGGATGGTGTTTCCGCTGCGTATTTTTGGTTTCCCAGAGTAGATTCCCAGGAGTGGTATTCACCAGTATTTTAACATTTATCAATTTACACTATGAAAAACTGCTCAGGATGCTGTTTTGAGATTAAAGGGCCAGATTCACTCCCCAGATGCCACAATATATTGAGATCTTTTTAAAAAAATAATAAAGGTAATTTGTACTTGTTCAGTGTTGAAAAGATACTAAAGTTACTCAATCACAACTACCTGATGCATTTCCTTGCTATCTTCTTTGGAATGCCCCTACTCATTCTTTCTCTCTCCCTCTCGCTCTTTCTGTGTGTGCTGAGTCATGGTGCCACTGGACTGTCTTGCTCTTGTGGTTCTCAGTTCCTCTGTCTCCTACCTCTCTGCCTCCTCATGGGACCCTGAACACCTGGGATATATCCCTTTTGCAGCCTCCATGGCATTTGGTAGTGAGACTGAGACTTGGTGAGAAGTGCTGCTAAAGCCATAGGCTTCCTAGCTCATCTTTACAGAGGGCTGTTCTAGAGATGATGGCACAGAATGAAGAAGCAAGTGGTATTTCAAGTTCTTATTAGTCACCACCATCACCTGTGCATAGAGTTCCAGTGGGAAACACAGGTGTGATGATGAACCCAAGATCAAATTTAAGCATTTCAAGGACCAATAGATCTGTGGTACATTTAACAGAGGTTGGCAGCTTTCTATGTTTCTGCTATTTTCATAAATAAGCTATGTTGAGGAACAGGGAGATGGTTCCAAGGGCTGGAGTACATGCCTAGTATACATGAGGCCCCAAGTTTGATCCCCAGTACCAGATGGCTCCTATGCCAGTTCAGTCACTTGAAGTCAGGAAGGTCCCCAAGCACCACAAAGTATGGCCCTTGGAGTCCACAATTGCTCCCACAGTGGCACTGGTGGCCCTTGGCACCATGAGTTGTGTGCATCACTGCAACACTGGGCTAGACCACTGAACCCTCCATCTCAGACAGCTGGGGTGAGTGTCACTGTGAATGGTGCTGGCCCTGAGCACTGTTTTGGAGGCCACATCCCTCAAACATAACATTTGTTTCTGCAATTTTTGCAATCTGTAGTGAAACACAGATAAAGAAGGGAACAGCACCAGGCCCAGACAAAGTCAGAACCGAAAACCTGAAGAATCTGCCGTCGGTACTCATCAATACACTAGCTCGGCTCTTCACACGCTACCTGTCCGAATGCAAGGTGCCCTCCCAATGGAAAAACAGCAGGACAGTTCTACTGTTCAAGAAGGGAGACATTCACGACATCGGCAACTATCGCCCCATCTGCCTGGTGTCTGTCACCTACAAGCTGTTTACACGAGTCATCCTGAACAGGATTAGCAGAACATTAGATGAAGGACAACCATGAGAGCAAGCTGGCTTCCGGAAAGGATTCAGCACAATTGACCAAATCCACACAGTAACCAAGCTCATCGAGGTTTGTAGGGAGTACAAGATGCCGCTCTGTCTCACGTTCATTGATTTACAGAAAGCCTTTGATTCTGTGGAGACTGAAGCAGTCATCGAAGCCCCAGCCAAACAGGGTGTTCAAACCCAATACATCAAGATCCTTCGTGAGCTGTATTACGGATTCACCACCAGGATCTCACCATTCTACAAAGAAGTGATCATTGATGTGAAAAGAGGGGTTCGACAGGGTGATACCATTTCACCAAAACTCTTCAGTGCCACCCTCGAGAACATCATGCAACAATTAGAATGGGAAGGAATGGGAGTGAAGATAGATGGTCGGCAACTACACCACCTCCGCTTCGCTGATGACATCGTTCTAATAACACCAAACATTAGCCAAGCAGCACAAATGCTGGCTGACTTCGACCGAGAATGTGGAAAGATAGGTCTACAACTGAATCTAAAGAAAACAATGCTCATGAACAATGAACTAGTTCCAGAGGCCCCATTCACTCTCAATGGAACAAACATCTCTGAATGCAGCAGTTATGTGTACCTAGGTCGAGAAATCAACATGATTTACGACCTAAAACCTGAGCTGTGCAGGAGGAAGAGAGCGGCATGGAATGCCTTCAAAGGCATTGAAGAAATAGCTAAAAGGACAAAGAACCTCCGGCTCCGGGCACATCTCTTTGACTCCACCGTTCTCCCTGCATTAACATACGCCTCAGAGACCTGGGCCCTATGAAAGCAGGATGAGAATGCTATTCGGGTCTCCCCAGAGAGGAATCAAAAGAGCTATGCTTGGAATATCACGCCTCACTCAAGTGAGAGAAGGAATCCGGAGTTCTGACCTCCGTCGCTATTCCAGAATCAGGGACGCTGTCTCGTTTGCCAAGGCATCGAAAATCAGATGGGCTGGACATGTAATGCGATTTGGAGACAACCGCTGGACTAGAGCCATTACCGACTGGATCCCACGGGATGTCAAAAGATCACGTGGCCGCCCACCTACAAGATGGTCAGACTTCCTTGTCAAGACCCTGAAGGAAAGGTTTGAGGCTCTTCATATTCCTGAATCAACCAGATGCCATTGGGCTACATTGGCACGTGATAGGGTCCAATGGAAATGTTACTGGCGCCCGCTCGAGCAAATCGATGAATAACGGGATTCAAGTGATCAAGTAGTGAAACACAGTTTGCTGTCCCAGGTGATATGAGTCTTGAAGTTACTTTCTAATAACAAGCAATCCTTTGGGTCTTCATTCTCTGCAGTGTCACTATGAGTGATGTGACTAGGCTTAACTAGACACTAGAAAAGCCTTACTGCAATGGGTGACCCCCTTCACTGAGAAGAACCTGCCCTTCTTACTATTAAGCTCAGCCACAGAATTAGATCAGGGAAGTGGGTGCCACAGTGCCAATGCTCACACCTTGCTCGACCATGAACGAGACCCACATTTTCAGAGAAATCTGTGCCTGAGAGCCTTCCTTGGTGAAGATGAATAATAAGAAAGCTCATTTTTATGAGGTTTCAATAAGTTACTGAAGGGTTTAGATTCTGGTAAGCATTAGGCTCATTTAGGCTATTAGAGTTAAAAAGAATTTGTCAAATTCTTTATGAAGCTAAATTTGTACCCCCAAGTTCCCAACAAGAGTCAGAGATGAGAGTCTAACTCCCATCTCTAATCTCTGCCCATGGTTCTTTGTCTATTAAAATACAATAGTTTATCTTGGCAAAAGATTCAGTCACTGAGGAATCAGACAAATGTGTTAGAAACTCCAGTGTGTAAACCCACACTCAGCAGTTACTCTCAAAAAGAAAAATGCAATTGTTTTGCAAAATAACAGAGTTCTGTGACCAAGGTCAGTGAAACTTGTTTAGACCTGATCAAGATTATTTACCCTAGGAGAGTTGTTTTTTTTTTGTTTGTAAAGCTTGTGTTTAAAATGCCAATAAACAACAGATTGATCCTGCTTGAGTTACTTATAACAAATACCTGTTTCTTAACATGTGTACCACTGGTGGTTCACACTTGGAAGTCACACATTAGATGGGGGGTACGTCCAATGGTTCACACTTGGATGCAAACATGGGACTGGCTGTACCAACAGAAAAGGCTATTGTTGCCAAAATTTCATAATACACTTTATTTTGGGACCATCCAACAAAGCAAAGCACTATTAATGAAGCTGACAGATGGTGAGACATAAATTACGGTGCCAGCGTCAATGTGGTAAAATAATGAGAATGCCAGAGTAACATAAGTGACCCTCGTTTAATTGGGGAAAGAGTTTTGGGTGAGAAGTCAGGAGAACCATGTCCTGTTTCCATGTCTGAGAGTCAGTGTGCCAGCGCTATGTATGCATAAGCGTGTCTGAGTGTGTATGTGTATGTATATTTGTGGGGAACGTGTGTATGCGTGTCAGTGTGTGGGAAAGAAAGGAAAAGACACAGACAGAAGAAAGAGAATGGAAATGTTCAGGAAAGAAATTTACTAAACCTAATGTTCTCAGCTAAAAGATGGACTATATGATGGGAAACAGGGCACTATAAATGTATAATAAAAAATTTCCAAAGAAGCCCATAATTTTTAGATGAAAATCAAATTTGGTAACAGATATGCACAACAGAAAGCTCTCTAATCAAAGGGGCTAAAGAGATAGTCCAGTGGGTAGGGTACATGCCCTGCCCAAGGCCAACCCAGTTTCAACCTCTGGCATTCTATATGGTCCAGAGACCTCCCAAGAGCAATCTATGAGTTCAGAGAACTAGAAGTAAGCCCTGAGTATAGTCAGGTGTGACCCCAAAACAAAACAGAACAAAAAGTTCTCTAGTATGAAGAAAAATGATACAAGATGGCAAAAAGACCATAGAAAGGGATAATCACTAGAAATAGTTTAAAAAATGAATATTTTTCTTCCTTTCTATTGAATTATGTAAAAGATACTTCACTTGAACACTTGAATTCCGTTATTCATCGATTTTCTCGAGTGGGCGCTAGTAACATGTAAAAGATACATGATTATTAAAAGAAAAAATTAGGATTGAGAAAGATAGCATAGTAGGTAAGGCACTTGCTTTGTACACAGCTGCTGCGGCTAACCCTGGTTCAATCCCCAGCACCATCTTGAACACTGTGAGGGGTCACTCCTGAGCACAGTAAGCAGTGGCCCGAGGAGGTGGCCCCTAATCAAACATAAGTAAAAAATGATAGTATAATGTCAAAATATCAACATAGATACAATATTTATAATAACAAAGCAGAGATAAATGGGAGGCATAAAACTCTACCAATGAAAGTTTCCTGTTTTTTATAAAGTGTTCTATATTTTCTCAGCGTTGACTGTGATAAATTAAGGATGCTATGATAACCCTTAAGGAAAATTATCTAGAAAAATATAAAGCAAAGAGGTATGCTATAACCCATAGAGGAATTAAAACAGAATAGTAAAAATGTTACTAATTCAAATGAAGGTTAAGAAAGGAAGAACAGACTAATAAAAGACTATCTCTCAAGATCGAGTCAGGAGGAAACAGAAAACCTGAACTGACTAGTCACAACAAATAAGGAAACTGAAATGATTATTTAAAATCTCTTCAAGAACAAAAGTCCAGGTTTGAACCTCATATTATAATAATATTTGTAAACTGGAAGTTTCAATATTGGTAAGATTCTCCCCCCCCCCGCCCAGTAATTTTATATTCAGTGCAATCTCAATTATAATCCCAGTACAGTTGAAAGGAAATTAAAAAAATGTATCTGGCCCAGAACTCCACCCAGCAGACCAGCCTATCACAGCCTGGCTAATTGAGATCCACCCTGCTGCAGTCCTTTTATAATCCGGCCCAGAGCCTCACAACAAGCCAGATGACTCCCCACTCCATGAGGACCTCCATTTTACACATCCGGACTTCCTCCTCATCAGAACTCCACCCAGCAGACCAGCCTATCACAGCCCAGCTCATCGAGATCCACCCTGCTGCAGTCTTTTTTTAATTCGGCCCAGGTGTGCTGATCCAGAGACAGACAGGGGGCAGAGCTGCTACTGGCTCTTACTGTGCCCAGTCGCTCATGAGGTGCCGGGAGGGATGGCAGGTTCTAGCCCTGGCCTGCCACCCCAGCAGAGCCTCACAACAAGCAGACAACCCCGACTCCATGAGGACCTCCATTTTCTACATCCGGACTTCCTCCTCGTCAGAACTCCACCCATCAGACCAGCCTATCACAGCCCGGCTAGCGCAGCCGTTTGCGCCACGCAGTTCATCAATAAATGCTGGATTTTGAGATGACTACAAGAGTATGCTACCCGCATGGCAGAGCCTGGCAAGCTACCCGTGTCGTATTTGATATGCCAGATACCAGTAACAATTATAGACCTCATTCCCATGACCTGATGGAATGGTTTGAGGCTCTTTATGTTCCTGGAGCAAGCAGGTTCCCTTGGGCTCTACTTGCATGAGACAGGTCATATGGAGATGTTACTGGTGCCCGCTCAAGCAAATTGAAGATGAACGAGAAGATACTATAAAATTATAGTATAATTTATACTATAGAAGATACTATAAAATTATACTATAATTTTTTACTTACTATGTTTGATTAGGGGCCACCTCCTCAGGGGCCACAGTGATACAGTGATAATAAAAAGGACCTAAAAGTCGCCAAAACAACTTTGACAAAGAAAACGGTTATAAGACTTCAATTATCTGATATCATACTTACAAACCATTGCAAGTAATGGCTTATTAATTATATTTGTGTGGCCTAAACTATTTTTAAATTTGTTTTCTGGATCACACCCAGATGCAGTGCCTGGGATCAAACCCAACGTTAGCTGCATGCACAGAAAGCACCTTAAACCCTGCAAAAATGTTTTTAATTGTTTTGGAGTAGTATTGGGGACCAAACCCAGGACTTTAAACATATAAGTATGCACTCTGAGCAAATTCTCCAGAACCAGCTATTACATTTTTCATCTTAAAAATAATCTAAAAATACAAAAGGGGGAGTGATAGCCCAGCAGGTAGGGCGTTTGCCTTGCAAGTGGCTGGCCTGTGCCAGCCCAGGTTCGATCCCGGCATCCCATATGGTTCCCGAGCACTGCCAGGAGTAATTCCTGAGTGTAGAGCCAGGAGAAACCCCTGAGCATTGCTGGGTGTGACCCAAAAAGCAAAAAAAAAAAAAAGAATCTAGGCTGAAGTTGGAAAGATAGTACAGTGGGTAGAGCACTTGGATTGCATGTGACTGATCAGGGGTTTGACCACCAGCATCCCATATGGTCCCCAAGTCTACCAGAAGAGATACCTGAGTGAAGAGGGAGGAATTACTCTTGAATAGCTCTGGGTGGCCCCAAAACAAACGAACACAAATCTGAACTAGAGAGACAGAACAAGGATTGAGGAGTTTGCTGTATATGTGGTCAATCCTGGGTAGATCCTCAGCACAGCATGCATTCTCCTAAGCACCATCAGGAATGATTCTTTAGCACAGAGGCAAGCTAATCTCTGAGCACTGCTGGGTGTGGTCCAACAACCCACCCCCAAAAAGTGAAAAATCCAACTTCACCACTCCATGACAACAGAAGTTTGTGGGCTTAAAAAACAGATCTCAATAAAATTTATTTTGTGCTAAAGTTATTTGTGCAGTTGAATTCTTACTCTACCAAGTAGACTGTTAGAATTAAATCCAGGCATTCAGTTGTAGGAACCCCAGAAATCTCTAATGTCTGTATTATTCCATTCCTACAGCTGCTGCAAATACTATGTCAGGTATCTTTGTCATTACCTTGAGACAACTGAATTTCAACCCTCATGGGTTTAACTGATGAAACAAAGCCACAAAGCTTCCTTTCCAAAGAACCTACCCAATGTGGAGGACTGGCTGAATTTTGGTGACACCCACTTGGGGGAGGATTCAGGATGGGGGGCCACGGGCTGCACTGGGCGGAGTCTGTCTGGCCGCTAGTTTCATCAGACTCATCTGCCGCTTGTGAAATATTTCCTGCACATCTGTCAGCTTCTGCAGGACTTTTTGGGCTTTGACCTGCAGGAACAAAGAAGCAAATCACATGAGTGAGACCATCAGACCCTTGTCCTTCTCTTTCTAATTTATTTTGCTCACCATCGCCGATTCTTGCACTACACACACAGTAAGGAAGACCTGATCTTTCCTTCAAGCTGAGTTGCATGCCATTGACTAGACACTATTGAATGATAACAAACTGTCTGACTTTGACTACAAAACTGAGGTTACCATCTGGAGGAGAGGGACTGTGGGAACTGGAAGAAAGATAGGCAAGAAGTGATATAAGGATAATGGTGGAGGATCTTTGACTTGGGTGATTTTGAAGGTGCAGCAGTAACTACATCAAAAGCATATATATTAGAATGACCAATCACAAGGGGGAGAGGGAAGAAAAGCAAATAATGGGTAGTTCACAGCACTGAGTTGGAAGCCATGATGCTTTTGTTCTCCCTCCCCCCTTCCCGAGGCATCCTTACACAAACCATCCCCCCAGAACTGTGCGTCTAGAGCCTACAGATCCCCTCCAGAGGCCTTTGGGGGCTTCAGTCCTCTCTGCACCTGTAGATCCAGCACCTGGCACAGCACCAGGACTTCTCAGTAACTACATTTTGAGTGAACACGTTTTCACTAGGACATATTCCCTAATTGTAGAAAAGGATAGGCACCATCCGTGACAGAGGTATTAGGCTAAGTCCCCAAAGAGGAGAATTTCTAAATAAGCAAAGTATCCCCAGATAAAGACACTGCTGGAGAAAAGATCTCGAGGTCTAGTATGGCTCATGTCAAAAGACTGCTTTAGACAGGCTAGCTGAACCATGAATAAAATGGGTTTCACTTGCTTTTGCTTTTTCAAATTCATTACCTGAACATCTTAAATTGCATCTATGACTTATGCAACATTTTCAGAGGACACGGTTGGCCGAGACCAGAGCTTGGCAAATTTTTTCTGCAACTGACAAATACTAAATATTCCTAGCTTTGGAGGCCATCTGTTCTTTATCTAGATTACTGAGCTCTGCTATTATATCATAAAAACAATAACAGACAATGGGTAATACATAATGAAAGCATGACTTTATAAAACCCAGCGATGATGCTGGGAAGATAATATAGAGGGTAAAGCACTTGCCTTACAAGTGGCTGAACTGGGTTTGATCCCTGACACCCCATATGGTCCCACCAGCCCTCCATGAGTGATTCCTGAGCACCGAATTAGGAGTAAATCTTGAGCACAGTCTTGTGTGCCTCCATCTCCAAAACAAACAAACAAACAAACAAACAAACAAACAAATAAACCTTGGGGCCAGAGAGTTAGTACAGCAGGCAGAGCATTTGCCTTGCACACGGCCATCCTAGGTTTGATCCACTCTACTCCATATGAGCACGGCCAAGAACAATCCCTGAACACCACCTGGTATACTCCATCTCCCCAAAACAACATCACGAAGAATCAATTATAAGTAGCTGTGACCAAGGACTTATATTTTGCTGACTCCTGATCTTAATTAAGCTCAGTGACTGTTTTCTAAAAAATTCTTTTCAGAGAATGTTCTTTGATCCCAAGAAACTGAGGTAAACTGTGAACTAGAAGTCCTAAGGACACAGCTGAGGCCCTCTACTAGTCCCCAGAAAAAGGAGAACCAAGGAACCTGGTGGCTATTTGAAGAATCGAGTTTGGCTATCTGCTGCCGACACTGTCTCCGGCTCTAGACTGGACGGTGACAGTGAACAAGGGAGAAAACTAAAACAGCAGCACAAAGGAAGCTTGATGGTCATGTGTCAAGAGAAGTACTTAAATGGGCTCAGCCGGACCGAGGAGCTGCCCTGAGGACAGCCACCAAATGCCAATGGAAGTTCCATGTATATTCCGGCTCATCAAGTGTCCTCGGCACCCAGCAAAGTTACAGTATTTAGAAGCAAATGGTCAGAGGTGGTATTTGAGTCAACTTTGGTAGATTCAGTTTGCCGGAGAAGTACAGAGGCTAAGGAGGAGGCTAAGAGGGTACCTGAGGACCCCAGAACCGTTGATCTGGTTGGTACATCCCACGTGGGCGCCCCTGGGCCACAGGCAAAGTCCTGTGGAGTCAGCACCCCCTCCCCTGCAGACAATCGCTCAGAAACATTACCTTTGTTTCAGCAGTGAGCATCAGCTCAAACTGGTTGTAGAAGTCCCTGGGGCTGGGAAGCTGGTAATCCTTGGCGGCACCCAGGAAGATTTCAATGTCATTCAAAGCAATGTCAACTCCCTCTCGTGACTGGCACTTGTCTACAGCTTGGGAAGCCAACAGGTAGATTCCTGCTTCACACCACTGGCTGACCTTTGGGAAGAAGGAGAGTTGCCTTACTGTATTTTACGTTTGTAGCTTTTACCTATTTCATGTAAACTCTAAAATATATTAGCACAGATTTTTTGGGGGAAGAGGGGGTGTCCCACACCTGGCAATGCTCAGCAGTTATTACTGTCTCTGTGCTCAGGAATTACTCCTGGCAGTGCTGGATGGACCATATGGGATGCCAGAGTTTGAATCTAGGTTGGCGATGGGCAAGGCAAGCACCCACCTGCTGAAATATCTTTCCAGTCCCAGCACAGAAATTTTTTGTTTTATTTATGATGAAAATTATAACAATTTTTATTTTATAATTATGACGATAGATACAAATACAAAATAAAGTTTAATACAATCTATTTTAGATGCCAGAGTTGAAAATGTATTTACATTAAGAATAGCCATTTATTATACTGTATGAAATCATTTAAAATTTCTTATTAACATAGGTTAAATCGCATAGCAATCCATCATCACAAATTGACTTTTATTGATTTTCTGATAATTCCACTTGCTGTCCCTTTAAATTGTGTTGGTGAGAACAATATGAAATAAATTTGATAAATGCCTGCCAAAGGGACAGACTGGGGGTGGGAGGGAACCTGGGGACATTGGTGGCAGGGAGGAGGGGACACTGGTGATGGGATTGGTGTTGGAACATCGTATGCCTGAAACAATCTAGTGTGAACAAGTTTGAAAATCACAATGTCTTATATAAAAATTAATTAATTATTTTGCTTTTTAAAAAAGTGATCCAGATGACAATCCTACCAGCAGTGGATGAGAATTCCTTTCCCACCACCTCTCTGCCAACACAAATTGTTCCTACTATTTTTGATAAGTCCCATTCTCACTGGTGTTTGATGGCATCTCATAGTCAGCTTGACTTGGATCCTCTATAATAATAAGTAATGCTGAGCATTTTCTCATGTGCCTACTGGCAATTGGCTTGTCTTCCTCTGAGAAGTGTCTGTTCATTTCCTCTCCCAATTTTTTGAAATTTTTTAATTGATCTTTGTGAGTACTTTCTAGATCCTAAAGAGCAACCCCTGTATCTGGTGTGTTGTGACAGGTGGGGATGGAATAGGGGAACACTGATCAAGGGAAGTCAACAATGGTGATTGGATTGGTGTTGGAATACTATATGCCTAAAAACTTAAGCATCAGTAATTTTGTAAATCACAGTTCTTTAATTAAATAAAAAAAATTATGTATGGGCCAGAGTGATAGTCCAGCGGGTAGGGTGTTTGCCTTGCATGCGGCCGGCCTATGCTGGCCTGGGTTCGATCCCGGCATCCCATATGGTCCCCTGAGCACTGCCAGGAGTAATTCCTGAGTGCAGAGCCAGGAGTAACCCCTGAGCATTGCCGGGTGTGACCCAAAAAGCAAAAAAAAAAAAATTATATGGTCCCCTGAGCACCGCCAGGAGTAATTCCTGAATGCAGAGCCAGGAGTAACCCTCCTGAGCATTGCCGGGTGTGACCCAAAAAAGCAATATATATATATATATATATATATATATATATATATATATATATATATATATATATATATATATATTTTTTTTAAATGAACCTCCCTGTGCTGTGAACCTGACCACACTCCTATGGAGGTCTGAGCTCAGATAGGGTTGACAAGAATTTCACGGTAACTAAAGACTGCCAGGCACAGCATGCTTCAGAGGGTTAACCACTGTAACCACCTGTGGGCAGCTGACCACTGTAACCCTGTAACCACCTGTGGGCAGACGGGCACAAGCCTCTTGTCCAACTGCTTGATTCTCGGGGACACCCAATTAGCAAAAACTATTCTCACGCCCAGAAATGTGCTCAAGTGGTAGAGCATATACTGGCACCTGCAAAGCCCCGAGAAGGATCCTCAACCGCCTAAGTCCCCTCTAGTCGTCCGCAGCACCAGCAGCTGGCCCTGATGTGTTCAGGCAGTCAGGCTGAGTGCCAACCAGCAGGCTCACATCACAGGGTTCTCAGAAATGTTCTCCCGGGGCCGGAGCAATAGCCCAGCGGGTAGGGCGTTTGCCTTGCATGCGGCCGGCCCATGCTGGCCAGGGTTGGATTCCCAGCATCCCATATGGTCTCCCGAGCACCGCCAGGAGTGATTCCTGAGTGCAGAGCCAGGAGAAACCCCTGAGCATTGCCGGGTGTGACCCAAAAAAGAAAAAAAAAAAGAAAGAAAGAAAGAAAGAAAGAAAGAAAAAGAGAAAAAAAGGAAAAAAGAAATGTTCTCCCCATTTCTGATGGGGGAGGAGGGGAGGAAGGATCCTTCATTCACTGTTGGTGGGAATGAACCCGGTCAAGTCTCTGGAACAATTGGAGACTTGAGAAATTTCAAAACAGAACTGAACTCTCAGGGCCAGGGGTGATGGCTGGCACTCTGGAGGCCTAGGGTCCAATCTGCTACCACATGCCTACCACCCACACCCAAGCCCACTGGGTGTAACTCACATTGAGAAAAATAGGTCAGATGATCTGCAATCCCACACCCACGTATCTATGCCGAGAACACCAAAACACTAATTTGAGAAGTCAGCATTCACCTATGCTTACTGCAACACTATAATAGCCAAAATTCTGGAAACAATTCAACAGATGAATGGATAAAGATGTGGCTGATACAAGCACAATTAAATAGGACCTTGGGAAAAAGTACAATTTACGTTTTTGTCTTAAATTTCCTCTCTAAATCTGGGTCTGAGAGTGAGCACTGGGTAAGGCACTTGTCTTGCATGCAACTGACTTGGGTTCAATCTCTGGATCCATAAGGTGCCTTGAGAAAGTGAGCCTTGAGCACAGAGCCATGAGTGAGCTCTGAACACCACTGGCTGCAGCACAAAAAAACAAGGGACAAAATTTTCCCCCTAAATTGTAAGGGATACGAACTACTTCTATACCAATAAGATAAAGGTATTTAAAATGTACTGATGTAAACGGCTCAGCCCCTGGCTCAGTCCAACATAGCTCCTAGGGTTAGCAGACACGGTGGGGGGGGGGGTGGGGAGGGGAGAGGGATGTGGCCACGCTGGCCCGACTTAGAGCAGTGATTTGGGCTCCTCTACCTCCATGTCAGTGGGCGTGGCCACCAGCTCGCAGCCTCCACGACCAGCAAAGCCGAACAAGAGACAGACCAGACCCACGGCCTCGCTAGAGGCTTAGATAATAATGAAGGTTGGAACCAGGTCCTTCCCAGGATCTTTCACATTTCTACGCTGTAATGATCATTGTAGTTGCAACAAATTGGGGACGTTGATGGGGAATGAGGAATTACAATGTCACACTAGAATTCACTATTGAATATACACAGAGATTTACATCATAAACCATTAAGATCTGTAGGGCAAGCCACAAAGCGTTAAGAGAGAGAAAAATAGAGAAACAGAGAAAGAGAAAAAGAAAAGGTGTCTGCTATAGGGGCAGGCTGGGGTTGGGAGGAGTGTTGGGACATTGGTGGTGGGAATGGGGCACTGGTGGAGGGATGGGTGCTGAAACACTGTATGACAGGGACCCAATTATGAACATCCTTGCAACTGTATATCTCATGGTGGTATAATAAAATTTTTTAAAAAATCCAAAGAATCAACAAAACTAAGAGCTGGATCTATGAAAAAAAAAAAGAAATAAAAATAAATAAAAATAAAATAAAAAAATAAAATGTACCGATGATCACTGGGAAGTGAATGAGGTGCGGAAGTCCAGGAACAATGCTTCCCCTCCTTCCTACCCTTTTTTTTTTTAAATTTATTTCAGTTTTTAATTTTTATTAAGGATCCATGATTTACAAAGTTACTGAGAGCTGCATTTAAGGCATACAATAATTCAACACCAATCCCTCCACCAGTGTCAACTTTCCACCACCAGTATTACCAGATATTTTGCAATTCTAATCCCCCAATCCACCCCCATTGGTCAGTTTAACAAGCAAATCACAAAGTTTCATTTGTTGCTACTTAGACCTCATGTTTTCATTTCTGTTGATTCCGTGCTTTGGGGTATACTGTTATACCCCTCATTCATATCACTGGTATAACTGAAGCCCTGATGACTGTTAACCCATTATTCCTTCACTTCTTCCTTCCTGGATTTCTTTCTCTCTGAACACTGGAGACAAGTATCCCTCTTAAACTACAATACACTTCCTTAACCAGTAGTATATTCCATAGACAAGTGAGATCATCTGTGAATGTCTTTCTTCGTTTGACATACTTCACTCAACATATCTTCCATTTCCAACCATGTTGCAGCAAATTGCATGACTTATCATGCCTTACAACTGCATAGCATTCCATTGTGTATACATACCACATCTTTATAAACTATTCATCTCTCACTGAACACCTAGGCTTTTCCATATCTTAGCTATTGTACTGAGTGCAGCAATGAAGCACACAATCCAATGGTTAACAAACAAACCAACAAAAAAAGCCAGGATGACCAGACTTATATCAGATCAAATTGCATTCAACCTAAAGAATACAACTAGAGACAGGGATGGACACTCCGTGTTGTCAAGGGAACAACAGACCAAGAACTATTACCTCTAGCCAACATACACACACCAAACGTTGGATCAAGCAAGTTTGCAAGGCTTTAGCTTCCAAAACCTAGAGAAGCACATGATTGGAGTCATAATAGAAGTAGGAGACTTGAGACTGGAGTGATAGCACTGAGGGTAGGGGTGTCTGGCTTGCAGGTGGCCGACCCGATTCAATCCCCAGCATCCCAT
Organism: Cryptotis parvus; assembly: GCA_021461705.1. Lineage (NCBI taxonomy): Eukaryota > Metazoa > Chordata > Mammalia > Eulipotyphla > Soricidae > Cryptotis > Cryptotis parvus. Next base: position 82,869 of record JAJIBD010005014.1, read on the forward strand.
ATGGTCCCCGAGCACTGCCAGGAGTAATTCCTGAGCACAGAGCCAGAAGTAATCTCTGACCATCGCTGGGTGTGACCCAAAAAGAAAAAAGAAAAAAGAAGTAGGAGACTTCAACATGCCACTGTCACTACTGAATAGATTCAATAGACAGAATATCACTAAAGGCAAAGACTTCCGACATTTCTGAAATTCCAAAACAATAAAAAAAATCATGCTTATTGTTTCTGTTATGGTGTTTACTTAGGCCATACCCATGGTATTCAGGGCTTGCTCCTGGCTCTGTGGTCAGGGAACAGTCCTGGCAGGGCTTGGGAGACCATATGCAGTGCTGGGCTTTAAAATAAATCAGCCACAAGCAAGGCAGTGTCCTTCCTGAACTATCACTCCAGCAGAATCATGTCTTTATATATATATACTGCATCAACTTTCTCATCTAAACAAAGTGCAGTAACCGTTTAGCTGTAATCTCCTAGAGTCACAAGAGCTCTCTGCTGTCTGAGACAGATAAAGACCTGTACACTCATCCTCCGCACCCACAACATATAAGCACTCCCACACCGCACCCCTAGGCTGAGTCACTGTAGAACAGAAGTGAAGGGAGGAAAGCAGGAGCTGCTGTTGCAGGGAGTCCAGCATGCAGAGCGGGATACGCAGCAGGCCCTTCTGAGCACTTGCTTCTGGAACAGCTGTTTCATAGAGGTTAAACTCCCTTTGGCAGCAGGATACGGCAGATAATACAGCCTAAACGGGTGGCCCCAAGCATCACAGAAAAACAGCTGTGTGAAAGGAGCATGCTGACTCATGGCTGGGAGCCATGTGCTAGCTGGGAACAGCTCACGGGGAAGGTTCCAGAAGTCACAACTCCTGCTAATTGGGCACTTACCCCAGACACACTGCAAGCCGCCCTCAAGCTCAGAACCTGGGGTTTGGAACTGGCCTTCCTGACCTTCATTCTGGCATCTGTTCCAATCCCCTGGGGGGTCCTGGGCAATTGCTCATCCCATGGCTTCTCGCTGTTACCCATGCATCATCTGGATCTAATTTATCTTGGCACTTGACTACAGTACTGAATGCTGAGTGTCATCACAGAAGGTTGAGTCTGGTCTCTGCAATGGGCACATCAGGGAACTGCAGCCACAGCTTGTTTACTAGCAGAGTGTCAGGAACTCAGGAACCTACTCACTGGACTGTGCTGTCCAGGAGTTTCTGCCTCCGGGATATGGCACCGTTAGTGCCTTTGCCAGGGGCTGTCTTGGGGGAGTAAAAGGTGGGGGTTAAGAATATGACATCTTATGCTTTTGGCAGGAACATAATTAGCACTCCACAAATAGTAGGAGTGTAAAATGGTCATTATGCCTTTAGCTTCTACACCAGGATTCACCATCTGACTTTACTGGAGGGAAATGCTTTGCAAATATAGTGTGGATCTCTGTCTGTCTGTCTGCAAGAGAACCAAGAAAGGTCCTCAAGGGCCAGACCAAAGCTAGGGCCACACAGAGAAAAGTGAACTTTAGCCCATTCTGAAGGGCTGTGGTGGACAACCTTTTTAAATGTCTGGGCACTTCGGCCTTTACATTCTTCTATCTGGATCTTTGCTCCTCTTATGATTCAGAATCTGCAGCATGTCCTAATGCATCCTGACCACTTCCACACTGTATTTCCTCTGCAGCTGTGGGGAGGGTCACCCAGCGGGACCTGGATGGTCTGACCAGAACTGAGTTGGGCACCGTGGGTGTATTTTGCTCACCTTGTCCAGTTGTCTGTGCAACTCCAAGGACTTCCCTAACATGTCCTCTTTTCTCTTGTTTTCATTCACGGAAGTCATCGCAGAGGTGCCTGAGCTCTGCACATCTGGGTCTGATAGAGTCCACGGCGTAATGGTGGCTTTGGATGAGCTGCTCCCCACGAGGGCAAGCAGCCGGGCTTTTTCCAAGGGCTCCTGCAAAAGCAAAGTTCACAGCCCAGTGTCAGAAGCCAGAACCCAGGAAGGCCGAGATTTGCTTGGTATTATCTGCTTCCCATCTGGAACGGGGCTCCAAGGGTGCAGATTCAGGTCCTAGGCGAGAAGGGTGGGGAGCCGGGGGAGCTCTGTGGTGATTTCAGGTCCCCCAGAAAGTCAAGCCTAGTCTAGGAGTGACAAGTCATTTATGCAGGCATTTGTTCAGTTCTGGGGCAGGCAAGTGAGGAGACTGTGTGAACAAGGCAGGACTTTTCAGGTGAATGGGGGAGCATAGATGCCACACAGATCATACACAGGAAGACATGACTGTGATTGTGTGAAGTTCTAGGGTGGAGGAGCATGGAGCTTTAGATTGAGCACTGCAGAATATTGAGGGTTCAGAATTCCCTTGTCAGCTAACTGCAAAAGGGGCAGTCGAGTGGCTGGAGGACTGGGGGGAGCGAGCAGGAAAAGATAAGGATCTGTGTAGGGTGGCAGCCCTGTGTGTGTCGGTGGCAGCAGATCATGAGCTGTGAGAAACATGTTTCTCGATGCTATTCTTTGCAAGCACAAAGCTTTTGACTGCCTTGTCTTTGTTCATTGAGTAATTGCATCTCTTACCTCCCACAGGCTGCTTTGCTCTGTTCTCACCACATGGGGAGGGAAGAAAAGTCACACACTTTTCTGTTTATGTTTTATTTGTTCATTACATATTGTTGAGGGGCTTTATGCCAAGCTCTGTCCTAGGTGCTAGGTCGTTGGCAGTAAACGAAGTAGGCAATATCCTGCCTTCTTGTAGTTAACGTTCAATGGAAGACAAAGGCAAGGCCCAAAGTGTAGATTCCATAATACATTTAATAGGAACCAGTGCTATGGAGAAAAATCAAACCAGGGCAGAGGACAGGAATGCTGTTGGAGATGTCAAAATGTACTTCAATGGTGAGAAAAGGGTGCCTGAGAAGGTGTGGGCTGAGCAAACTGGAAGAATGAGCAGAGGACTGAGAATGCCATTCTGGTGGATAACCAGAACATGGACTCACAGACATGGGGCAGAGCTGCTACTTGCTCTCCCTGTGCCCAGCCGCTCACGAGGTGCCCAGGAGGGGATGGCGGGTTCTAGCCCTGGCCCGTCACCCCAGCAGAGCCTTGCAACAAGTCAGACGACCCCCACTCCATGAGGGCCTCCATTTTCCACATCCGGACTTCTGTCTCGTCAGAACTCCACCCAGCAGACCAGCCTATCACAGCCCGGTTCATCGAGTTCCACCCCTGCAGCAGTCCTTTTTAAATCTGGCTCAGGTATGCCGGTCCAGAGACTCACAGACATGGGGCAGAGCTGCTACTTGCTCTCCCTGTGCCCAGCTGCTCACGAGGTGCCCAGGAGGGATGGCGGGTTCTAGCCCTGGCCCGCCACCCCAGCAGAGCCTTGCAACAAGCCAGACGACCCCCCACTGCACAAGGGTCTCCATTTTCCACATCGGACTTCTCTCTCGTCAGAACTCCACCCAGCAGACCAGCCTATCACAGCCCAGCTCGCACGTCCGCAAGCAGCAGCGTGGTTCATCAATAAATGCTGGACTTAGAGATGACTACAAGAGTATGCTACCTGCACGGCAAAGCCTGGCATGCTACCCGTGTTGTATTTGATATGCCAAATACCAGTAACAATTATAGACCTCATTCCAGAATGGATTGAGGCTCTTTATGTTCCTGGAGCAATCAGATGCCCTTGGGCTCTACTAGCATGAGACAGGACATATGGAGATGTTACTGGGGCCCGCTCGAGTAAATTGATGATGAATGGGAAGACAGTGACAGTGACAACCCGAACATTCTCTGTCAAAGTACAAATGGCCAACACACACATCAAAGTACAGATGGCCAACACATCAAATGATGCTTTGCTTTGCAAGGCAAACGCTTTAATGGCTGTACTGTTGTTTACACTTAATACTAATCCATTTTTATTTAATAATATACTTACTGATGATAATTTTTATCTAATAATTTTAGATAAATTTTTATCTAGTAATTTTATCTAATTGAGCACCAGTAGTTTTAATAATATACTTACTGATAATAATTTATGGAAAACAAATAATATTTGTTTTCTATCTACTTTAGACTTTTTGGCCTTACTTTCTACTTGACAATTTTCTCTCATACTTAGGTGAATTACTTTTATTCTTTTTCATATGCTTGCGACCAGCGCAGTTTTGAGGTAACTACAAGATTATCCCACCTGCACGGCAGAGCCTGGCAAGCTACCTGTGTTGTATTTGATATGCCAAATACCAGTAACAATTATAGACCTCATTCCCATGACTTGATGGAATGGTTTGAGGCTCTTTATGTTCCTGGAGTGGGCAGATGTCCTTGGGCTATCTCGCATGTGCCAGGGCACATTGAGATGTTACTGGTGCCTGCTTGAGTAATCGATGATCTACAGGAAGTCAAGTGATCAAGTTACAAGGAAAACACAAATATAGACAAATCTAAACCATTAGATTTACACCTAATGTCTCATACCTGAAAGAATGGCTTACAACAAAAAGATAAGGTATAGAAAGGGTTGGCAAGCATGTGGAGGAAAGGAAATCCCAAGCACTACAGGTAGTAATGTGAACTGGTGCAAAAACGATGAGAAACAGTACAGCTTCCTCCAAAAGTTAAGACTAGGTACATTATAAAGATCTAGCTATTTTAGTTCTGGCCATTGATCCAAAACAACTGAAAACAGTAAATAAAGATGTTATGCACCCCTGTGTTCAGTATAATATATTTTTAAATGACAAATATTCAAATACAACCTAAATGATCACTTTCAGAATGAATGGATAAAGAAGATATGGAATATCTCAAGAAATTAAATACCACTCAGCTACAAAAAGTATGAAATTTTCCCATTTACAACAACATGGATGGACCTTGAGAGCATAATACTAAGTAAAACAAATCAGAAGGATAACAAATACCACATGATTCACTCATAGGAGAGGATAAAGGAAAAAAAGAATAAAAACTCTTGGACTAGAAAAAGCAAAATTGTGGCTTCCAAAAGGGAAGAGGGATGCAGAGGGGGCCAAGGATGGAAACAGAACTTTTTTTTTTTTTTTTTTTTTTTTTGCCATACTGGGCGATACTCGGGAGCACTCAGGAATAACTCCCTGGCAGTGCTAGGGGATATAGGGATGCCAGGGATTGAACCTGGTTTGGCCATGTGCAAGGCAAGAGTCCTACCTGGTGGGCTATTTCTCTGGCCCCTTGGAAACTGAATTTTGTAGGTGACCATAAGGTAAGTCAAAAAATGTTGTATTATTCTATACACCTGACACTTCAATAATATTATAAAAATGTGACTTCGGTTATTTTTAAAAGGTCTGCTTAGAAGGATAACCCTGAGCCTCTATGAATGTCATGGGGTACCTAATTCCCTGCTATGAATTTTTTCTTGTGCTTAAGCATGCAAACAATATGCTTGGTACTGGCCACCTGCTTTATTGGCGGGTGGGGCGTCTGGAAGTCTGGCAAATGCTGATAGCAGAGGCCACCAACATGACCAGTTCCTAACAAAAACTCTGGGTCCTGAATCCCTAATGAGTTTCTCTGGTAGAAAACAGTTTATAATATCAAACAACCCATTTTTCAAGTGGAAGAGAGCTAGGTGAGGGAATTAAGAACTTCCCATGGAGGGGCCGGAGGGATAGCCCAGTGGGGAGGGCATTTGCCTTTGCACGCAGCCAGCCTCTGCCGGCCTGGGTTCGATCCCCCGGCATCCCATCTGGTCCCCGAGCACCGCCAGGAGTAATTCCTGAGTGCAGAGCCAGGAGTAGCCCCTGAGCATTGCCGGGTGTGACCCAAAAAAAGGCAAAAAAAAAAATAAGAACTTCCCGTGGGGACTTTCCTGGGAATGGACTCTTAGAAACTTGTGCCTGGTTTCCTCGATTGCCCCACACTCATTTCTCTTTTGTTGACTTTTCTTAACATACTTTCATAACCACAACTACACAGACATGTTGAGTACGACGAGTTTGCTGAACCAAGCTTTGAGTGAGGGTATGGTCAGTCTTGAGAACCCTGGACAAAGGAGTTAAGACCTGATGTAAGGGACAAGCCAGGCAATACTGCGAGATCAAGAGATGAGCTTGCAAACCAAGGCCAGAAAATTTGACCAGGAGGACTTGTCAAGGGATGAAATCTACCACAAATGTGTGGGGAATGGAGGGTAGGTAAGATAGAGAAGGTAGCCGTTTGACAACAATAGTTGGAAATTGTCACGCTGGACTAGAACCAAGCACTGAAGGTCGGTTAGATAAATGTACAGAACAACCCTTCAGTGTCTCGTTTTGCAAAACACAATGTGCAAAAGGAGAGAGAAGAGAGAGAGAGAGAGAGAGAGAGAGAGAGAGAGAGAGAGAGAGAGAGAAGAAAAGTGCCTGCCGTAGAAGCAGGCTGTGGTGTGGTTTGGGAGGGAATTGGGACACCATGGTGTTGGGAAATGTGCACTGGTGGAGGGATGGATGTTAGAACACTCTATGACTGAAATCCAATCATGAACAGCTTTGTAATGTCTATTGCATGCTAAATTCAATTAAAAGTAAATTTAAAAAATGATGAGCTTGTTGGACATGGTGGGTAGAACCATAAGCAGGAAAGGAGCAGGAGAGGAGCCCAGGGTTGGGGGATGGGGCTGGGATGGTCTGGCCACCCTTGTGAACCCTTGGGCTTTTCCCTCCTACTGCTTTCCTTGGAAGCTCTGGAAGAGTTGAGGAGAGAATCTCATTCATATGGAAAAACAAACAAACACATTTTGGGGGGCAGTGCTGGGGATTGAACCCAGGGCACCAGACATAGGAGACAACTATTCTCAGCTGAATCACTTCCCTGGCCCCGTCTCTCTCACACTTTGAAAATGATTGCTCTAGCAGCCAGCTGCAGTGGTAAGAAAGTCCTGGAAGAGGCGAATCAGGGAGATTAGCAGCAGACTCACTGAAGTAGATGCACCTTAAATAAGTTCCGACCAAGCTAGCTCCTGCCTTATGGCCCTACTGAATCTACAGAGGCTTCTTGCCACACCCTCTCCATTAATTTGTTTTAATTTTCACTTATCCCAGCAAGCAGCCTTTATTTATGATCTGCTTCCCTCCCTTCTTCATCTACTCCCACCAGGGTCTAAGCTCTCTGAGAACACTGAGCAGGCACTGCATAAATATTTGATGGATCTGATGAATGAATGAATAATGAATGAATAAAACAATGGGCTGGAGGCCGCAGCAAGCTTCCGGACTGGAGTAATGTGAGTCAGCACTGACCTGGGAGTGGGCACAGGATAAGGATACTGCCACCTTCCTACTATCCCCTGAGCCTGGACCTCAGGATCACACAAAATTGCCAGAGCAGCATGTTTGTCCTGATTTGACTTTTCATGGCAACCCACAACTCTAGGTGATATCAGCTGGCTTCAAGCTTAACAATGGATTGTGGTTCCAACACTCTCAGCAGTGTCCCCTCTGGCAACCAGCATTCACCAGGCCCTGTGGAGCACACCCTACATATGTTTATTTTGTTTTCTGTTTGGCTTTTTGTTTTTTTTTTTTAAGAAACAAATATATTTTATTTGTTAAACAGAATAATGGGATATAGACATGCATACCACATTATATATATGCCAATTATTATTACTTTAATATACATATTCAGACTATAGTTTTGAGTAGGTCAGTGGATCACTGTATCACTGCCTTCCCATTCATCATCGATTTGCTCGAGCGGGCCCCAGTAACATCTCCATATGTCCTGCCTCATGCTAGTAGAGCCCAAGGGCATCTGCTTGCTCCAGGTACATAAAGAGCCTCAATCCATTCCGGAATGAGGTCTATAATTGTTACTGGTATTTGGCATATCAAATACAACACGGGTAGCTTGCCAGGCTCTGCCGTGCAGGTAGCATACTCTTGTAGTCATCTCTAAGTCCAGAATTTATTGATAACTGCGCGGCCGCAAGCGGCCGTGCAAGCCGGGCTGTGATAGGCTGGTCTGCTGGGTGGAGTTCTGATGAGAGAGAAGTCCGGATGTGGAAAATGGAGGCCCTCATGGAGTGGGGGTCGTCTGGCTTGTTGCGAGGCTCTGCTGGGGTGGCAGGCCAGGGCTAGAACCCACCATCCCTCCTGGGTGCCTCGTGGAGCAGCTGGGCACAGGGGAGAGCAAGTAGCAGCTCTGCCCCATGACTGTGAGTCTCCAGGTCAGTGGATACAGAAAAGATTTCTATAAGAAGAGAATGATACATTGATATGTATTCTTTTGCTTTTTTTGTGAATTCTTATAAATTTTTATTTATTTTTTTTATTTTTTTAATAGTTACAAAAATGTTCATGTTTGGGTTTTGGCCATACAGTGTTCCAGCACCCATCCCTCCACCAGTGCCCATTTCCCACCACCAATGCCCCCAGATTCTTCCCCTCCCCCTAGCCTGCCTCTGTGGCAGGTTCTCCATCTCTTTACTCTCTTTCTCTTCTCTCTCTCTCATTCTCTCTTCCCTCTCTTACATGTTGTAAATTGTAATACATATACTTAGAGGTTATCATGTGTATCTTTTTGCTGTATTTAATGCTAAGTCCTATGTGGTAATAGATTTTCGACAATTATTGGCACACTGTTCCCTTCTCTGGCTTACCTAACCTCTGCTCCCACACATTTGTGGTAGTTTCCACCATTGGCAAGACCTCCTGATCCACGTTTCGCCTGACCTTGGATATTGATATCATAAATATATATATATACATATATATATGTATATATATTTATGTCATGCAAATAAATGCAGTCATTCTATATCTGTTTCTCTCCTTCTGGATAATTTCACTCAACATGATCCTCTCCATGTCCATCCATTTATAGGCAAATTTCATAACTTCAGTTTTCCTAACAGCTGCATAGTATTCCATTGTGTAGATGTACCATAGTTTCTTTATCCAGTCATCAATTTTCGGGCACTCTGGTTGTTTCCAGATTCTGGCTATTGTGAATAATGCTGCTATGACTATAAAAGTAGGGATGGTGTTTCCTCTGCGTGTTTTTGGCTTCCCAGGGTATATTCCCAGGAGTGGTATGGCTGGGTCAAGTTGGAGCTCAATTTCTAGTCTTTGGAGGAAAGTCCATATTGTTTTCCAGAAAGGCTGTACCAGTGGACATTCCCACCAACAATGGATGAGTGTCCCCTTTTCCCCACATCCACACCAGCACTTTTACTCTTTTGGATATGTGCCAGTCTCTGTGGTGTAAAATGGATCTCATTGTTGTTTTGATTTGCATCTCTCTGATGATTAATGAATGTTTTCTTTTTTGGCTTTTTGGATCACACCCAGAAGTGTTCGGGGCTTACTCCTGGCTCTGCTCAGAGATCACTCTTGGCAGTGCTCAGAGGATAAGAGGTGCCAAAGATCAAGCTAGGATCACCTGCAGCAAGCTAAACAGTTTACCCATTACAGTAACATAGGAGTACTCTTAATTTTAACCCTGCGTTGTAGTCCTAGGTTTTGTATTGCAAATGAGGGGCTTGTCCCTCTATTTTTCATACGCTTATGCTTCTATAAAGGATTTTTTGAATAGACATGGGAAGACAGTTAAGGCGGTGCATTTATAAGTTAATTAACTCTGAATTAATTACTCCTATACTTCCACCATATTTCCTAACTAAAAACTCCAGCTGCCTTTAGATTGATTCTAATTCCCAGACCCCAAAAAGGAGGGTCCCTCCATGGGACTGGATGGACCCAGGGCAAGCAACTGTGAACCACTCTGGCTTTGACATGGGACAACTAAGTATCTTATACAATATCCTGAGAGCAAGAAGCAAGGTCTGTTCTAACCCAAAGTTAGAGGCAGGGTCACGGAATAAGCTCTGTTCTGTCCCAAAGATAAGTAGTGGATCAATAGGACCCTGGGGGATTGGGAATGATCAATCTGGTGAGAGGAATGCAGCCTTGGCAATAAGACATGATGTCCCCAGGAAAGGTCATCCTAATCCCGGATATAGATAAATGTCTGTCTCTCTGTCTTCATACAAAAATGACTAGAAATATTATTGAAATGACTGTTTACCAGCCAAGGATAAGAGAAAAACAACATGCCTGGGGGTTCCTCCCTATATCCCCAGGTGCAGGGGTACGCTTCCCGGTGGTTTTGCCCAGGTTAGGGAAGCTCCCTTCCCACCTCATTGTTCCAGGATAAAAAGGACCTTTTACTTTTGCAAATGCCTGTCCCAGGTTTTGTAAACTTTATATCTCTGGCAGATTTGACTTTGGTGGTATCTGTGTGTGTATGGAGTTAGTTGGTGTGTGGAGCGTGTGAAGAAAAATTAAAGTCTTGTTTTCTAGAACTGGTGGTCATGCTTCTTTGTCTATTGGCCAGAGGGGATGGTCATTGGCCCCAAAAGCAGCCAGGGAAACTGTTGAACCACAATATCTATTGGGGACCACTGAACAGCTCCAACACATTAACTCTCCAGACAAAGGAAGCACACACACATTTCAGCCTAATGAGCACATGCTCTCTAAGTTCAAGGAACTTTATCATAGGCAGTTCCTGAGGGTCCTAGGACAGTCACAGCATGCACTTCACTTAGCAGGAACCATCTTACCCTTCAGAAGACATTCTGAAATATCTGAGATGGACTAGCTGGGGAGAGAATGTAAGGAGCAGAGCCACATGGACCTTAGGGAAATGCATCATAAACTTCACCTGGGAGCCAAAAAATATGGCTCTTAGAGACTCCTTAACACCAAAGGATGCTATGAGATCTGGAGCTCAGACTGACTGTGCTCCCAGCATGCTCTGCCCACCTACCTCCACCTCTACTTCACTTCAGCTGCAAAGAGATACTGCGAGGCAGTTTGTTCCCCAGACTGAATATGCTCCAAAAGGCTAAGGCTTGCGATATTGGATTACAGGCACATAATCAGTAGCTGGGACCAAAATCTGAATCCATTTCTCTTTGATTTCACATCCATTGTCTTGTTATTTTCCAGTGCATGTGGTCTACTGGAGGCTGTGAATGAGGCTGCTCAAGTCTTTTGCTAAATCCTGCAGCCCCTGAGAAGGTCTTTGCTATCCAATCTGCAAGCTACAACTTAAATTTTCAGTCTAAGCAACTCTGCTCAAGATAAACAAGCAATAAGACCTCTAAAGTGAGAAAGAAATGGCTGAAGTGCTCTGATCACATGCCCGTCTAAAATCTTTCAGATGCTGAGAATTCCAGAAGGCTGGACAGTCAAGTTACAACATGTAATTCAGAACTCTTTATCATGAGCACAGTTTAGCATCTCACCAACCTTCTCCCCAAAGGACACAACTGCAAAGACAAGTGAAAGACAAGTGAGGATGTCTACAGTGGAAGAAAATGGTGAGAAAGAATCATACTGCTATATTGGGAAACCCCTAAAGGACCCCAGATAACAATCCAGGAATGGAGAAGTGGGTCAGATAAAGTAAGAAAGGCAGAAAGTTAAGGACATCGACACCCAGCAACAGCAAAGGAGGCTTTGTGACCTTTGCATGCATTTAAAACTTTCCATGAAATAAAAATACCCATCAACTAGATTAAGTTAATAATCTAGTTGATTATTATTAAGTTAATAACCTCATTGATGGGAGGTTAATAGTCTGGGCCCATGCGTTCTGAGTGGAGTAAGAATGAACTCTGGGCTTGTAGACAGAGATCAAAGCTGAAGTGGGGTTGATTCCTCCTACCCGGATCTGGTTCCTTCTGGTCAACCCCATCACCAAAGGCCTCACATGCCTCCCAGGCAAAGCCTTCAACAAATTCTACTTTTAAAGAAGACTGGGGAGGGGGCGTGGTTGAAAGCCTTGTTTCACAGTCTCAGAAATGAGCACTCAAAAGATTTCTCAACCCTGAAACCAGAACAAGATAAAAGAACAGACTTTAAAAGCATGTGACTAGAGTGTAGTTAATCATGCAGCTCCAAGGTTACCCAGGAGGTTAATATCATGGCATAGATTGAGAAAATTGGCAACCACCCAGAAATAGAACATGTAGCTATATGAAAGGAAAGGACAAACCCCAAGCAGGCTTTTGATGAATTTTAGTGAAACTGTTAGGATCAGGACACTGATCACCCACCAAGAGGACTTCAAGAGATGAGCTTATGCAAAAGCAAAGGGGCTTATTGAAACGAGCATGCACGGGCTCACAGCATAACCTCAAACAGGCTAAAGACTGAGAGCCCCGAGTAAAGTTTCAACAGGATTTTTATAACACTCTGGGACAAAGGAACATCACAATTTAGTTTTTCCAAGAAATGGGGTACAGAGGTGCAGTACATAACATTTCTTAGAATTTCATAATGTTCCATATCATGTCTACCCAAGAGCAGGGAGCAGGATGGTGGGGTTGATAACCGGGTTACCGCCCTGGGACCATCTATCAGTTCCTCTCAGGCGGGACTGCAAGGGACACCTTCTTTTTCTATAGTTTAATTTTTCTGTTAGCCTTGTTCTTTCTGGAAGGGCCCGGTTTTTGGTTTCTTTCAAAACAACAACTTATTTCTATAAAAACTTTACAGGACCAATGAAAAGACTAGTCAAAAGCTCCTATGAGCAATGACTCTGACATCTGAACAAAGCCTTGTGCTGATTATACTAAATAGCTCTACTGGCTTTCCCTAAAGCAGTTTACTGCATGCTTTAAGGAAAACAGAGGTTAGAAAGGCATGATGGGTAAAGTCAACCTGCGGGGGCTTTGTGACTCATCTGCAGTGGAAGGTGCCAGGTGGTTCAGGAACCATACACATGACAGATGAGTCAGTTTCATGGCAGTCCCGGGTTCCATGTCTCCAGAACCCACTCAGGAATCAGTGGTCCTTGGTCAGTTGATATAGTCCATAGCCCCTAAGGCATGTGCCAAGGATCGCCAAGTGAAGGAGGTGCGCGGCACAGAGAAAGTGGACACTCATGCAGATCCAATACCACTATTTTTAAAAACATCCCTTGGCTTCCCGTTGCACTGAGGATGAAAATCCAGTCCTCGCCACCACTGCATCCCTCCTTCCCAGCTCACAATGCTCCTGCCACATTCCTTGAATTCACTAACCCATTTCCATCCATTTCTACCTCACGACCTTGCACTTGCAGCAGCTCTACCTTTCTTGCTATCCCAAGTCGTTGCATGCCCTCCAGCTTGTTGACTGAAGGCCTCTTCTCAAAGGAGTTTTCCTGACCCTACTAGCTAAAGTAGCCCCTTTGTACACTGTCCACTATATCGTGCTATCCTCTTCACGTAATGTGTCTCCGTCAGGTTCCTTTTTAGGGATCCATCTCTCCCAGAATATAAACTCAGTGAGAGCAGAAGTCTGGCTTGCCACCGTAACTGGGAAACCCAGGTAAGACATTGAGAAAAGAATGAACTCCTGAGTAGGACCTGTCTGTGTATATACCCTCGTGATCAAATAAGGCCGTAAAGGAACTGGGTTTGAAGAGATATTTTTTATAATATATTAAAGTGTTTGCATGAAAAAATACATTATATCTTCATGCAATAATAATGTATCCTGAAAGGATACATTATATGTTATATAAAATATATTATATATTATGTGTTATATATATATATATATATATATATATATATATAACTTATATCACTTGTCTTCCCATTGTTCATCAATTTGCTCAAGCGGGCACCAGTAACATCTCCATAACATCTGTTGCATGCTAGTGTAGCCCAAGGGCATCTACTCACCCCAGCAACACGAAGAGCCTCAAATCATTCATTCAGGTCATGGGAATGAGGTCTATAACTGTAACTGGGTTTTAGTATATCAAATACAGCATGGGTAGCTTGCCAGGCTCTGCCGTGAGGATTTATTACATATAATATATAAAAGGAAAGAGAGGGCAGTATGACGCAGAATGGGATTTTCATAGAGCATCTGAGACATACAGAGATTCCTGATACATGAAATTCAGTGTTTTCATGGTTTGATAAATAACTGCTTCTGTTGACTCTTGTTCCCTCAACGGGGAAGTGTCTAATCTGTGAAAAGATCTTCAAAATAGAAAGAGCACTGGGGAGGGAATGCGGGAGTTTCTGGGCGGGTGGGAGTGTGCAGGGTGGGAATGGCCCATGCGTTCATGCATGTGGAGGCCCACCTCCAGCTCAGAATGCACAACCCGACCTCCCAGGCAATTTGTCTCCAACCAGTCATCTAGGAGCTAACTGAAATGCAGCTTCTCCAGGGGATGGAGCCAAGCATCTCTTGCCAGTACGCTCCACTCTGGCTCCCAGCGGGAGATGCCAATGGATCTCCTGTGCTGCAAGATTCCCCAGCTAGAACCATGCTTCTAGATCAGCTGGTAAAGGAAGTGCCAGCCAGGTAGGAGAGGGTCACCGGAGACAAAAACACTGAGAACCTAGAAACCCGCAGAAAGGAACTTCTCTGCCAAGAGATGACTCGCTTTTCTTAATAACAACCCACATTTGTGAGGGTTTGGACTAGAATCAGTCCCTAGCGCTGACTTGGGTGCAGCACGCGCAGCCAGTTTCTGGAGTAAACTGTGAGAATACAAGAGAAAAAATCAGAAGAAAACATAAAAAGTGCCAAGTTTTCTACAAAGGAACTGTGGGACACCTGCTCCTTGAGGCGTCTGAGAATCGCGAGTGTTGGGGCACAGGAGAAAGGAGAAAGCTCTGCCCGTTCAGTGCGGAACACACCCCAAACCCCTCACTTTCACAAGCAGGCTGGTGAGTTGGGTCTAGTTTCCCGGTTTCCCATTTCAAAGTTCCCCTCCAGGGTGCAACAACGCCTACACTTCCGGGCACCAGGGACGAGCTCTACGCTGATTGGTGGCCGAGAGCCCCGCCCCCCAGCTTCCAGCCGCTTTGCTGAGCCGCTGCAGGGCCAGCTTGTGGATGCCTGGATCACTGGTCATCTCACCATGAGTGAGAGTCGGGTTACAGAGAGGGCAGAAACCAGGGCAGTCCTGCGTCTTTCCCGGCATGATCCACGTTACCGTCTGCAGTAGTTTCCTCCCGTAGTTTTAAAAAAAGAAAACGTAAAGGAAAATAAAAGACCGCCAACCAACCTGGCCTTTTCCCTCCAGGGTTCTGTGTTCTTTCAGAAGCTGTTCCACACGCGTCACACTGTCCCCAGTGTCTGTAAACTCGGCCTGTTCTGCCAACAGATTGTTCAGGACAAGCTTCACCTGTAAGACAGGTTAGAATCCCCAGAAATCAGCCATATGAGCACCGAACTGGAGGGAGACGCTTTACTATAAGCTAAGAGAACTCAAAAATCTTCAAATCTTCAAAAAAAGAAAAGATTCACGATTTTTGTTTGTCTATGCATGCACCTTTTTACACCTTATTAGCTTTTAGATTAAGCCAGGATGGGTTTGGGAGGAGGGTGGTACTGATATATCTCAAAAGGAAATAGAAACCATCACACACATGTCATATATATCAGAGAGAGAGAGAGAGATACAATAATGGAGAATATTGATATCCCCTAAAAATGGAAGCCTCTAGAGAGCTACCCATGAAGAAACAGGAATAAACAGAGAGGGTGGGATGATGGGAAAGAAGGAAAGAGACCAAAGCTTAAGAGATACCAGAGGTCACTATACTATATGGTATTTTTTAAAGTTCTATTAAATAAGAAAGTAACACCTCACAAAAATTGTGCTCAAAGTGCTGTAGTTGTAGGCATTGGTTAAGCTTCAGGTGATGTTCCAACCAAAACTGACTAAAGGCTTTGTCGGTTTCATCCAACTGTGCTAACAACCTGTCAAGAAAGTGAGACAGTGACACATGGTTAGCACTGGTCTGCATAAGAAATGGCATAAGTAAGGACATTTATTTCCAAAGCTACTAATTATGATCATCTTATTTTGCAAGTCTGTCCCCTATGACTTTTGCAGGGTTCAGCTGGTCTGCGCAGTTTCGGTTTTTAGTCAGGACACCCTCAATGCTAGCAGAATCTTCATTCAGCTATTTACAGGTGTGCTCTAGGCAACCTTGCCTTTGCACCTGTTCTTTCTACCTGAGATGGTAGGCAACGTCTCCCTGTGCCCAGCTCAACTATTCTTAACTATTTTATCTTGGAGGGTGGGGCTTGGGTTTGGGGGCTCTGTGTGTAGATCATTCTTTGGGAACCATGTCCTACAGGGAACTGACCTGGATGATCACATGTAAGGCAAGTGCCTTAACACCTGTACTATCTCTTTGGCCCCAGATTGCTGTTTGAAAATGAAGGTCAATAAATATGCTTAACTTCCTTGAAATCCAAGAGTTACAGCATTTGAAAGGGAAAAGAAAGAGTCTCATGAAAAGTTCTCTGTAAGCTTATGTCAGATGGTCAGTATCTTCCTTTGTGGTCTCAAGTGTCTTTTTTCTTTTTCTTTCTCTCTCTCTCCCCTCTCTCTTCCTTCCTTTCTCTCTTGCCCTCTTCCTTTTTGAATCACAAAGGAGGGATTCCTGGCAATGTTAGTGGGGACCACAGATGGTACCAGAAATTCTAACCAGGGTCACCCACATGCAAGGCAGGTGTTTTAACCTCTGTACTATATTTCTTGTCCTATATTATTATTTCCCAACCCTACCAAAATACAATAGCTATATTCTTGGATGTTTCAGACCATTTCAATTAACATCTTTGCTTCTGAAAAAGCAGATTATACCCGCCCCACTCACCTTTCCATGGTGGCTATATTCTCCAGTTCACTGGAGTTGAGTTTGCTGATGGGGCTTTTGGTGGCTGGTTCTTGAATACATGAGAGCAATGTGGCCCCTTGCTTTCAAGTAACTTCAGCTCACCCTAGAGAAATAAAAACATCTGTCAGTGCCTGAGCTAACTAACTAGAAAGCAAGCCAAAGGGCACAGAGGCTAGACTTTTGCTCCTGGAAACTTGGTTCCCAGGTCCCAGAGCACTGCTGTGGCATGCCCCGTGCTTTAGAATAGGCACACCCGCCCATTCCGTGCACACAAACATGAAAACTTTGCCCTTAGTCTTCACTAAACCCCACTCTATTCCATGCTGTGCATGTCGAATTCCACAGCCCTCTTTCATGAGACTCTTTCTACTATTCAGCTCTTCAAAGACTTCCATCACCCACAACCAAACCCAAACTTGTTCCCCGCCTGGGAAGACGATAGTTTTGACCTCCCTAACCCTCAGCATCTCTGGAGTCACAGAGTCACTCCCTGTGGCTCTTTCCACTCCCGTAAAGACCCAAGATGGCCACTTGATTGACATTTCTTTTTTGGGAATTGAGCTATTCCTTTTATTCCAATCTTAGTATCAGTCCTGACTTCCTATCTCGTTGATGCTCATTAAATATTTGTAGGCTGAGAACGAGAGAAGGGGGAGAAGAGGAGCGGAAGCGGCCGCCGTGTGTGGGGTGAGGCGCCGGGAGCTGAGTGAAGATGGCGGAGCGGGGCTACAGCTTCTCACTGACTACATTCAGCCCATCTGGTAAACTTGTCCAAATTGAATATGCCTTGGCTGCTGTGGCTGGAGGAGCCCCATCCGTGGGAATTAAAGCTGCAAATGGTGTGGTATTGGCAACTGAGAAGAAACAGAAGTCTATTATGTATGATGAGCTGAAGTGTACACAAAGTGGCACCAATTACCAAGCATATAGGTTTGGTGTATAGTGGTATGGGCCCAGATTACAGAGTGCTTGTGCACAGAGCTCGGAAACTAGCTCAGCAATACTATCTTGTATACCAAGAACCCATTACCACAGCCCAGCTTGTGCAGAGAGTAGCTTCTGTGATGCAAGAATATACCCAGTCAGGTGGTGTTCGTCCATTTGGAGTTTCTTTACTTATTTGTGGTTGGAATGAGGGACGACCATATTTATTTCAGTCAGATCCATCTGGAGCTTATTTTGCATGGAAAGTCACAGCCATGGGGAAGAACTATGTGAATGGGAAAACATTCCTTGAGAAAAGATATAATGAAGATCTGAGCTTGAGGATGCCATTCATACAGCAATCTTAACCCTGAAGGAAAGCTTTGAAGGGCAAATGAGAGAAGATAATATAGAAGTTGGAATCTGCAATGAAGCTGGATTTAGGAGACTTACTCCAACAGAAGTTAAGGATTACTTGGCTGCCATAGCATAATAATGAAGTGACTGAAAATCTGGAATTTCAGATAATCTATGTACTTAAAAATGTTTGAAGTATGTTTTGTTTTTCAGACTTTTTGCATACCTATTTTAACATGATTTAATGGACTGATGTTTTTAAATTGACAGTTACAAGTCATAATAAACTATTAAACCAAAAAAAATATTTGTAGGCTGGATAAATTAATAATAATCTGAAATAAGGTTGCAGATACGAAAGATAAATGAGAGATGATGAGGACGTATGCATTGATAAAAGCACTTAGCCCTCCCCACTATAAAAAGGCTACTGGATTTTCTCAGATTCTTTACTACTCCTGAGTTTCCAGTATTCCAGAAGATTCTGGTGTAAATGTGAGTCTAAACTTGGAGGAAAAGGAGAAGGGCCAAAGAAAAGATCTACTGCTAAGACAGAGGAGTCTTGTGGAAGTAAAAACTTGGAAGAGAGGGGCTGGAGTGATAGCCCAGCGGGTAGGGCGTTTGCCTTGCATGCGGCCGGCCCATGCCGGCCTGGGTTCGATCCCCGGCATCCAATATGGTCCCCCGAGCACCGCCAGGAGTAATTCCTGAGTGCAGAGCCAGGAGAAACCCCTGAGCATTGCCGGGTGTGACCCAAAAAGCAAAAAAAAAAATTGGGTAGATTTGTTTGGGGCCGGAGCGATAGCCCAGCGGGTAGGGCGTTTGCCTTGCACGCGGCTGGCTTGTGCCGGCCCGCGCTCGATCCCCGGCATCCCATATGGTCCCCAAGCACCGCCAGGAGTAATTCCTGAGTGCAGAGCCAGGAGGAACCCCTGAGCATCGCCGGGTGTGACCCAAAAAGCAAAAAAAAAAAAAAAAAAAAAAACTTGGAAGAGAGAGTGAGCCTAGTGTCTGAGAGAGGAAAGGTGTGTTTCAGTAGGTAGCTTCATATGCAACGTATTCCCTTAACACAGTTAAACACACACAGGAAAAGCTAGTTCCTACCAAGGAATGTGACTGCCTAGTCAGCTCTAGTAGTTACCAATGTTGGCACAACAAGAAGGAAATGTCTGAGCATTACAATACTTGGAAAGTGGAATGGGCAAATTGCCAAACGGAGTTTTCCCTTGTGTACAATTACATTCATGGCAGAGCCTGGCAAGCTACCCATGTCGTATTTGATATGCCAAATACCAGAAACAATTATAGACCTCATTCCCATGATCTGATGGAATGGTTTGAGTCCCTCATGTTCCTGGAGCTAGCAGATGCCCTTGGGCTCTACTAGCATGTGACAGGACATATGGAGATGTTACTGATGCCCACTCGAGCAAATCAATGATGAAAGGGAAGACAAGCGACAAGTCAGCGATACAATTACATCGAATACCTGTATAGAGCAGGCACTGACCAATCAGCAAAGATGTCATGCAGAATGCAGAAACTGTCTCAAGCCAGCTGCGGCCCAGGTGATAACCTTTCAGTTGCTAGAATCACAAGGGAAGTCTCTGGTCCTTAAAAAAAGGGGCCTGGAAGTGGAGCGGGGGCACTGAAGGAATGACAGTACTGTGGGCAGGAGCTTGTCTAGCATGCGGCTGATCTGGGTTCGATCCCTAGCAACTCATATGGTCCCCCTGAGACTGCCAGAAGTGATTCCTGAGCACAGGGCCAGGAGTACGCCCTGAGCATGGTCGAGTGTGAATCAAAACCAAAAAATAAAAAGAAAAGCTTAGTGTGAACTCATCATTACAGAAACAAATCATTGGTTCTGGAGAAGGCCTAATTAGCAGGGCAGAGGGTACAGGATAAAAAGAATTTAATCACACTGTCTTCCCGTTCATCATCG
This sequence comes from Cryptotis parvus, assembly GCA_021461705.1. Lineage (NCBI taxonomy): Eukaryota > Metazoa > Chordata > Mammalia > Eulipotyphla > Soricidae > Cryptotis > Cryptotis parvus. The sequence continues at coordinate 102,759 of JAJIBD010005014.1, forward strand.
ATTTGCTCGAGCGGGCCCCAGTAACATCTCCGTATGTCCTGTCTCATGCAAGTAGAGCCAAGGGCACCTGCTTGCTGCAGGAACATAAAGAGCCTCAAACCATTCTATCAGGTTATGGGAATGAGGTCTAAAATTGTTACTGGTATTTGGCATATCAAATACGACACGGGTAGCTTGCCAGGCTCTGCCGTGCGGGTATGGAGGGATATTATTTAGTATGGTGAGAATTATCTACTATGGCAAAACAAAGCCTAGATGAATATTCATTCAAGATACATCTATAAAAAGCTATTATTACATATCACCCCAGCAGATCCTCAAGAAGCCAGACGACCAACCCTCTCCCCCCACTCAATGAGGGCTGCCATTTTCCACATCCGACTCCCATCTCGTCAGAACTCCACCCAGCAGAAGAGCTGATCACAGCCCAACTCGTGCAGCCGCTTGCTGCTGCGTGGTTCATCAATAAATGCTGGAGATCAGAGGTGACTACAAAAGTATGCCTCCCGCACGGCAGAGCCTGGCAAGCTACCCGTGTTGTATTTGATATGCCAAAACCAGTAACAATTATAGACCTCATTCCCATGACCTGATGGAATGGTTTGAGGCTCTTTATGTTCCTGGAGCAAGCAGGTACCCTTGGGCTCTACTAGTATGAGACAGGACATATGGAGATGTTACTGGTGCCCGCCGAGCAAATCGATGATGAACGGGAAGACAGTGATACAGTGATACTGGTTTTTTGAAGTACTAACACAGTTCATTCCCATCAGCGACATTCTTCACATTTTCATCCCATCCATACTTGCACTTGTGCTTCCTTTCGGTTACTACAATTCTAGTTGGTATAACATTAAGGCTTTCATTTGCACTTTCCTCATGATTAATGACATTCCATGTGTCTTCATGTGTTTCATACAAATATTTTTCCCATTTCTAAACTGAGTCACTTGTCATTTTATGATTGCATTGTAGGAGTTTATGTATTCTGGATACTAGATATTCATTAAACATAGGATTTGCAGATATTTTTCCCATTCTGTGGGTCATCTTTTCACTGCCTTGACAGTGTCATCTGAGGCATGGGTTGTTATTAATTGGTGATGTTCAATTTATTTATTTTCTCTTTGGGTGCTTGTACTTTGTGGTCCTGTGTAAGAAACCGTTGCCTAATTAGGATCATTAAGACTCCCTATGTTTCTTTTTATGAGTTTTGTTTTAAATTTGTACTTAGTTCTTTATTATTTTAGCGAGTTGTTTGTGGGTTTGGGAGGTGTAGGATGCATCCAGCAGTGCCCAGGGGCTACTTCCTGCTCTGTGATTAACTCACTCCTGGAGGAACTGGGGACGGAATCTGAACCTCCTGGCATGTAAAACAGACATCTGCTGAGTTACGTCTCTAGCCCTCTTTGATCAATGTTTTTGTTTTCTTTTTTGGGGGATACCTGGCTGTGCTCAAGACTTATTCCTAGCTCTTAGCTCAGGGATCAGTCCTGGAGGGCTCACAGGAGCTGGGGATCAAACCCTGCTAGACGACAGCAAGGCAAGCTCCCTACCGGCTGTACTATCTCTCCAGTCTCCCATTCCCTTTGATCAATTTTAAGTTTAAAATTTTTCTTTTGGGGCTATACGTGGCAGTACTCAGGGCTTACTCCTAGCTTTGCACTCATGAATCACTCCTGGTGGGAATTAGGGCACCATATGGGGTACCAGGGATTAAACCTGGGTTGGATGCTCTATTATCTCTCTGGCCCTTGAGTAAAATTTTCTATATGGTATGAGGTTTTCTTCCATGCAGTTAGCCAGTTGCCTGATGTTCGCTATTTCAAGTCCTATATGAAAAAAATCTTTAACCAATTTGGGTATTTTATTTTTTGCTGCCAGCACTCAGGCTAGAGGAGTGACTCGGAAGCATCTGCAGGCAGTTGACAGGAAGTTCAAGGAGTTTCCTCTCTTTGTGCCATCTGGGTCTTGGTGTCAGCAAGGGGAGTGTTGCCATATTGCTTGTAAACCAAGTGATGACCTACAGCCTGTCAAAGTTCTCTTTCCTCAGGAAGTGGGAGCTCTCCTTGGAGAAGGACCCAATACTGAGAGGAGCTTGGGGGAGAGTTACACACAGTGATCTCAAAGCAGCCTTAAAATGACCCAACTGTCCATCCATACACTTAAAGAACCCACAGGAGGATGGAATGCCCTCACCCCTCTGGGAAAAAGACAGAGACTATACCTAAGCATAACCCTGGATTCTATCCATATCCTCTCCACACCACATCACAACCTCAGCATCGCACAGGGTGATCTGATTGGTCATTTTAAATGAACAAGCGACCACTCTGTAGGCTCCTATGGTCTGTGAACTCTCACCAGCCTTTTCTGGAAGACTTCATAGGAACACACTAGCCCAGACTTTCTGCACCCTGAAATTTCTTCCAGGAATATGGTTAACAAACTCTTCAATATATTTGGTTTTAAAAAAGGCTATTTCAGTGCAATATTTATGCACATATTTTTATATAGCTTTGTTCTTAGTTACAATTATTGGCTCACAGTAACTGGTTCCCCCAGAATTTCCTGAGTGTTGTAAGTACTAAAGGTACCTTATTACGTGAATGGGGGGGGGGAACTTTTGGAAGCACCTAGGAAGGACACCCTGTGATCACAGGTTTGGAACATCCAGTTCCTCTTGGGAGGGCGAAAGTCTGAGTTTCGCCACCAATAACCAGTGGGTCAATCAATTGTGACTATCTTAAAGAAGCCTCCAGAAAAAACCCAGGGTACGGGCTTGGAAGAGCTTCCAGGAGACTAGCCCTCCAGCAGGCCGAGCACACACGCCATCCCATCACCACTCCCAGGCTCTGATGCTCCTTTGCTTGGACCTTGCTCTCTGGCTGTGGATTCTATTCTCCAAAAGAAATCAGAGATCCGGTGAGTAAACAGGTTCCTAAGTATTGTAAACTGCTCTTCAAAAATGCATTGACCTGAGAAGAGGGCAGGCAAAACCCTGGTTTGTAGCCAAATGTTCAAAATGTTCAGGTAACGAGCTAGGCTTCTGCCTGCCATCTGAAGTGAAGGGTCTTAGGACTCTTAACTAGCCAAGTCTCCCAGAGGGAGAGTCCCACACTGAGCTGAGTTCTCAGATACACGCTGATGTCTGGGCAGTGGCCTCTGCACATACTCTAAGTCAGGGTCCTGCAGCCCTGTCACCAGGAATATTTCCTGAATACAGGTGTTCACATTCCCATACCTTTTGATGACCCAGAGTAATATTGATTACTTTTGATTATGCAGAGTAATCCTGAGAATGTACCATGAACTCTTTGGATACCAAGCTCCATAAAGAGAGAACAGAATTCCCTGGCATATGGAGGAATTCATTTGCTCCAACAACTAGACTCTGAGACTTCCTTAACTAGATTATATGCTCCTGAGATGTGGTTTTTTTTTGGTGGGGAAGGGGCTGTTTTCCTAGCATATAGTGAACAGTGAATAAACAGTGAAACCAAGTACATGATAATCCATTGTTTGCACATTTTGGATCATACATAGGGTGGAATCAGCCTAATGACCCACTGACTGATGACGGCTGGATAAAGAAGTTATCATATATAGATTCAATCACTGTATCACTGTATCACTGTCTTCCTGTTCATCATCGATTTGCTCAAGCAGGCACCAGTAACATCTCCATATGTCCTGTCTTTTGTGAGTAGAGCCCAAGGGCACCTGCTTGCTCCAGGACATAAAGAGCCTCAAACCATTCCATCAGGTCATGGGAATGAGGTCTATAATTGTTACTGGTATCTGGCATATCAAATATGACACGGGTAGCTTGTCAGACTCTGCCATGGGGGTAGCATACTCTTGTAGTCATCTCTAAATCCAGCATTTATTGATGAAACACGCAGCCCATGAGCCGGGCTGTGATAGGCTGATCTGCTGGGTGGAGTTCTGACAAGGGGAAATCCGGATATGGAAAATGGAGGCCCTCATGGAGTGGGGGTTGTCTGGCTTGTTGCGAGGCTCTGCTGGTGTGGCAGGCTAGGGCTAGAACCCGCCATCCCTACTGGGCGCCTCGTGAGCGGCTGGGCACAGGGAGAGCCAATAGCAGCTCTGCCCCATGTCTGTGAGTCAATGCTGTAAAAAAAATGTGCAATTACACCAGTGGAGTAAAATGGCTGGAACTTGAGGTGATTATGCCAAGTAAAATAAGGAATTAAATGAAAATTAACGAATACTCTTACTTATATGTAGAATATAATAATTACTGCAAAGAAACTGGTAAAAATAACAAAACTAACCCTTAGACCTTATGAAAACTACAGAGCGTATAGGTAGGAAAGAGGAAGTGGGAGATGGGCAGAACGCAGGAACTCTAGTAATGGAAAAGAGCAAGAACAACCGGTGCTGGCACGGATGCGGGAAGATCGGGACTCTCGTCCATTGTTGGTGGGAATGTCGACTGGTACAGCCTTTTGAAAAACAATACAAACATTCGTCCAAAAACTAGAAATCGAGTTCCCATTTGATCCAGTAATACTACTCATCGAAATACACACTGGGAGGCTAAAAACACACAGCAGAAACACTGTCTGCACTGTTATGTTCATAGTAGCACTATTCACAACAGCCAGAATCTGAGTGTGCTTTGGTACAACTACACAATGAAACACTACGCAGTTGTCAGGAAAAACGAAGTTATGAAAGTTGCCTATAAGTGGATGGACATGGAGAGGATCATGCTGGAGTGAAATTAGCCAGAGGGAAAAGGACAGATATAGAATGACTGCATTTATTTGTGGGATATTAAAAAAATAGCATGATACCAATATCCAAGGCCAGGCAAAACATGGATCAGGAGGTTTTGGCAGTGGGTGGAATCTACCGCAAGTATATGGGAGTCAGAGGTTAAGTAAGACAGAGAAGAGAACAGTTTGCTAATAATTGTTGGAAATTATAATACCAGCCCATAACTGACAGAACTGAGCATTGAATGTAGGCAAAGGGATATACATGATTACCTCTAAATGTATGTATTGCAAGCCACAATGTGTAAGAGAAGGAAGAAAGAGACAGAGACAGAGACAGACAGAGACAGAGACAGAGAGAGAGAGAAAGAGAGGCAAGAAAAAGTGCCTGCTATAGAGGCAGGCTGGGAGGAGGGTGGGAGGGAATGTGGGGAGATTGGTGGTGGTAATGGGGCACTAGTGAAAGACAGGTGCTGGAGCACTGTAAACTGAGACCCAGTTATGAACATCTTTGCAATTTTATATTTCATGGTGATATAATAATTATAATAAAGTAGAGAGAGAGAGAGAGAAGAGAAAAAGAGCCTACCATAGAGGCAGGATGGGGGAGGGGAGGGAATCAGGGGATATTGGTTGTTTGGAAATGGGCACTGGTGGAGGGATCAGTGCTGGAACACTATGACTGAAACCCAAACATGAACATCTTTGTATATCTCAAGGTGGTATAACAAAAAAAATTTAAAAAAAAAAGAACTCTGGTAAAGGGTACCATGAGCCCTGTATAAATGCTCCTGGAACTCCACAATCCTGCAAATGAATGAAAGCAATTGAAAAACAAGGTGAGTGTGGCGGTGATGCTCTGCTACTCCCGAGCTGCACCAAGAAGGAACACATTCATCAATGCTCCATCCCCCAACTGCCTTTCTGTGGAGCTCTGTCCACTGAAGTAACAATTTGGTCAGCGTACGCTGCTGACAGAGGGAAGAGCCTCACACCCATCAGCCTTCTCCTCACTGAATGACCTGAAAGAACCAGTCAGTTTCCCTTCTCAACATGTTCAGATGAATGTTTTACAGCCCTGGATGACACGGTCCTCTTTCTCAAGTCATTCCCCCCAAAAAAAGACACGCCCTAGCACATAAGTAGTAAAGCACTTTTCTGGTCTCTCTCACACTTCAAAAACAGCCTCGTGAAAGCACATGCTTCAGAAAGTGACAGCTGGGGCCGGAGAAATAGCACAGGGGCTAAGGCGCTTGTCTTGCATACAGATGATCCTGGTTCAATCCCTGGCATGCCATATGATTCCCGAGCACCGTTACGAGTGATTCCTTGAGCACAGAGGCAGGAGTAACCCTTGAGCACACCAGGTGCCCTACGCCCCCAATCCCATCAAAACAAAAACCTGACAGCTACTTTCTTGACACAAACTCCTCCCCTGCCACTGCAACCATTATAACTTTCTCTGCTCTTAGCCCATCCTAGGAGTGCTGTCCAGGAAAAGGATGCTCACATACTCCCTCTCTCCAGCACCAGCCTGGAATGAGAATCACTTTCATCACCTTGTCTTAGCAGATTTTTCTCTTTCCTCGCTGAGACTTTGCCAAGTCACTGGAGCAGAGTGAAGAGAACTGAGCTTTCATTCTGTTCATGGCTCTCTCCAAGAAGCTGGCAACGTGCTGGCCTGACAGAGGTCACTGGTCACCCACCTGCATCTGGTCCCGCTGCCTGGTGTGGCACATGAGAAGATCTTCAGCAGACAGAATGCCTTTGGGTAGCTCTGTCATGGCCAGGTAGATGCCAAACGCCTGGAGCATCTGGGCAGTGTTCTTCAACGTCAAGGCAAAGTTTTCAATAGCCTAGAACATCAGACAACCATGAGGTGGAGAAACCATACATGCCTTCATCTAATAGGCCTTTCCTGCCCTTCTTCCACCCTTCTCTTCTCCCCTTGTCCCCCACAAATCCACCTGGTACTATCCCCCCTTTCCTCTCACACTCACAGTTTGGCTGCAGAGGAATTTGTCAGAAGCTAAGAGAATAAGACAATGAAGAGAAAAGATGGATATAGTGATCAGGTGTTTGGTGACCTACAAGAATACCATTACGGCGGAGCGAAGCCCAGCGGTAGGCCGCTTGCACCGCGCCGGCCAGGCCGGCCCGGGTCGATCCCCGGATCCCTATGGTCCCCGAGCACCGCAGAGTAATTCCTGAGTGCAGAGCCAGGAGTAGCCCCCTGAGCCGCCGCTGGTGACCCAAAAAGCAAAAAAAAAAAAAAAAAAAAGAATACCATTTAGATCCCTAATGAGGAAGGTTTGGGGACCTCCTCCTCTTCTTTAAAAATTTCTCTCTGTCTTGACTGGCACATATCCAAAAGAGCAAGAACAAGTGTTGGCGTGGATGCGGGAAAAGGGGACTTTCATCCATTGTTGGTGGGAATGTCGACTGGTACAGCCTTTGTGGAAAACAATATGGACATTCCTCCAAAGACTAGAACTTGAGCTCCCATTTGACCCAGCCATACCACTCCTGGGGATATACTGTGGGAAGCCAAAAACACACAGAGGAAACACCATCTGTACCTTTATATTCATAACAGCACTATTCACAATAGCCAGAATCTGGAAACAACCAGTGTGCCTGAGAACTGATGTCTGGATAAAGAAACTTTGGCACATCTATACAATGGAATACTATGCAGATTTTAGGAAAAACAAATTATGAAATTTGCCTATAAATGGATGGACATGGAGAGGTGTCGGGAATGCCGCGGGTCCCCGACAGTGTCAGGACAGAGGTTGTCTTCTACCTCCGAGGACGCCGGGAGAACAGATGAAAACTCACGAGTCCGGTGCAGTTCCAAAAATGGCTTTTAATAGTACAAAAGCTCTTCCACAGCACTCCAATATAATGAACAAACTTTAGCTCTGGTCCAAACTTAGACCATACAAAAGAGCCTAAGTCTCCCACCAAAGAGAGAGAGGATCTCACCCGAACTGAGTCCTACCCAGAAGGAGCAAAAGGCCAAAGAGCAAAAGGCCAAAAAAAAAGACAAAAGCCGCAGGGAGCCAAAAGCTGAAGGCTGAGGAACCAAAAGGCAAAAGGTGAAGGGGCCTCAAGTCAGCCCCTTATATACACCAAAGTAATCCAATCGGGAGGGGCATGTCAACAAAGAACTCTAAACAGAGTGTAGTGCCACACCTTATTGCAGGTATAAACAAAGGTTTATACCTTATAATCCTGAGATTATCTCTTATGTAAAACACTGGAGAGAGAGGGCTGATATAAAGTAATACATCTCAACTTCATGAGCTTCATGTAATCTAGATGGTACCCACAAGGTCCTTCTTATTATTATCTGCACCAGGGTGATTCTGAGTATCTTGTTCTCGTGTACTGAAAGGGTCACACTCGCCTGCTTAGAGCAAACTAGTATGATCCTTCCTATAGTCTTCCTATAGTCTCAGCGTAGCCAGGGTGGTAGTCTCCTGGTAAATTCTAACTGTCCCACGATGGGTGCAGTGGGTATAAAGAGGAGCTGTGCCCAATCTAGAAAACATAGAAGTCTTCGTAGATGTATAAGTCAGAAGTTATTCAATCAAGGTGACTTCTGTAACTGCCACACCCTCTAGCAGTGTTTACATAGAAGAGAAGTCTCATTAGAATGAACCTTAACTTAAGTAGATTAAGCTGGGAGTGGGCAAAACAACAAAACTCCCAGAATAGTTAAACCTGTCCTCCAACAGAGAGGATCATGTTGAAATTAGCCAGAAGGAAAAAGATATAGAATGAATGCATTTATTTGCATAACATAAATATATATGTTCATATTATCCAAGGTCAGGCCGAAATATGGATCAGCAGGTCTTATCAAAGGTGGAAATTATCACAAACGTGTGGGAGTCTGAGGCTAGGTAAGACAGAGAATGGAACAGTGTGTTAATAATTGTCGAAAGTGCTAATACCAACCTAGAACTGAGCATTAAATACAGGCAAAAAGATACACAGGACAACCTCTTAATGTATGTATTGTAATCCACAATGTGGAAGGGAAGGATGAGAGAGAGGAAAAGAAAGAGATAAAGAACCTGCCATAGAAGCAGGCTGGGGAGGGCAGAGGGAATCGGAGGCATTGGTGGTGGGAAATGGGCACTGGTGGAGGGATGGGTGCTGGAACACTGTATGACCGAAACCCAAATATGAACATCTTATGAACATCTTTGTAATTGTATATCTCACGGTGGTATAATAAAATACAAAAAAAAAAATTAAATTTCTCTGTCTTGGGCCGGGACATGGCTCAAGGATTAGAGCACATGTTTTGCATGTGGAGCCCTTGCACCATACAGTCCCTAATACTGCTGGGAGTAACCCCTGAGCCATTCTGAGTGTGATCCCCAAAATCAACTAACCAAATAGGCAAACAAAAGTGTCTGAGGTGCCCTCTGCTAAGGTATTTGCTAACTGGTGGTGACTTCACAGCTAATATCCCCAGTGAGTTATGTGCACTTTAGCAGAGTGTTTCAGGGAACACGACCTAGAAAAAAAGCAACACCGAACAAGAGAAGAAGGTGAAAGTGAGTAGCTTTGAGTGCCCAAATCATGCTGCTTGGCCAGACCAGAGCGGGCACTGTCCACTGCCTCTGGCCCGGAAGAACAAACATCCTGAGTCCCATTTATTCCCCCAAGCAAGAAGACTCAACTCTTTTTTTTTGGTTGTTTTTTTTTGTTTGTTTGTTTGTTTTAGTCCACTTTTGGTGGTGCTTAGGGCTTACTTCTTGCTCTTTGCTAAGGAACCAGGAATAGCTCCTGGTGGGACTCTAGGGACCATGAAAGGTGCCAGGGATTGAATCCAGGTCAACTGTATGCAAAGCAAGCGCTCTACTTGCTGTGCTATTGTTTTGGCCCCATGAAGGACTTAACTTTTATGAACACATAAGAACCAAGTAAAAGGACAGCGAAGTTTATAAAACAACTGCTAATAGATCTGAGGAGTTACATCAGTGGCAAAACAATAGTAGAGGAAGACTTTAACACCCCACTCTTCCCATTGGACAGATCAACCAGACAGAACATCAGTAAGAAAACAAGAGTCCCAAATGAGGACTGGATAGAACTAGCTTCATAGACAGGCAGAGCAGGGAAGGCCTAGACTTTCATGTCCACTCTATTTTCCCCAGCACATGGCTCTGCAAACACAACCTTCCAACATTGGGGGGTCCTGGCCAATAGTGATATTTAACTCCTCTGTCTTCTGGAAAACGAGAAGGGACATTGAAAGGTCGCATTACTTGGTACTCACAGTTCTATGGTTCATCCACTGACTATGACGATATTCCAAAGTTCCCCAAGTCTTCTGTCAGTTGACTTTTGTCAATGTAGCCATGAAGGTCAGAGATAGAGTTCAACATAACAATCTGTAAGAAAAAATAACGAATATATCATTCACAGAGAATTAAACAGTAGCTCAGCTACTGTTATTTACAGCACCTCAACTTTGCTTGACTAGGCATTTACACTCCAACATTGCTGCTATATCCAGCAGAGAGTGTTTTAAAGGTCCTTTACATTTCCCACCTTCGAACAAAGAATACCAGAACATTGACTAATGTCAATAGGAGCAAGGGCTCTATCCAAAGTGACCTAGAAATACCTTTTTTTTGGTGAAGTTTTTGCCAAAAGTTCCCAAGCTAAGGTGTTCTCTTCATCCACCCAAATCAAGTGCTCTACTAACACCTGAAAAGACACTGTGAGGAGAGGGCCAATAAAGGTGAGCAGGGAAACACCTGCATGAAATTAGAATTCAGGGGCCTACTGAGGAATACGCACTGAAGACACTGATTACATACATACAACTCCCAGGTCGAATGATGATATACACTCGCTGTATATCTTGCAGGGAAGAGATGCAAGAACGAGGATATGGGAGATTATAAGAACATGGCCATGTGGTGAGGAAAAGCCCACACATCTGAAGGAAGCAGAGGCGGTCACCTTTCTCTCCTCAGCCAAGACCCAAACAAAGGCATAGCCCTGAACTCGCTCTGAGAGACTTCGCCTTAGCCCCTCTTGGCTCCTACAGGTGCAGCGATGCGTCTCTCTGCCTGCCCTGTATCCCCATGAAGCCTTAGGCTTCTTCCCCAGCTTATTATTTTGAAATTTGATTCTTGGTTAGGAATCTGACCAGTAATATTGACTTTCTTCTGTATGATTATATAGGATAGATAAAGTCATAAATCCTCTTTGGAATAAAAATAAAAACTGGGGATCAAAGTCTATGGGCAAATGCAAGATTGATTGATTTATTCAACAGGTTTGAACTGAGCCTGTGAAGATGCCGGGCTCCAAGGGATAAGAAAAGGATGGGCCACAGTGCCTAACTTTGCTTTCACTGAGAGAGAGAGAGAGAGAGAGAGAGAGAATGAGAGAGAGAAAGAGAGAGAGGCTAATTTAACAGTTTTTCAGAATGTGTGAAAAAGGGAAAGAAAACCCTGAATGCATCATTGCCCTTGCCTCCCCTAATTTCCCTTTTTTGTAGTTTTAAATATACTTTCACCCTTTCTAAACTAGAAATCAGAAAGATATCTTGTTTCTGAATATTGGCTGCTCTGGTAACACTTGAACATTAGGAAAAATTCAATGCACAAAGTGATTTGGGAAAGAGACCCTGCCTTCTCCCTGGGGTAGGGGAAGCACCCCAGTCACCGGGCAAGAGAGGGACATGCTGCTTCACGACACCAACTTCGTTTCAGCTTAGTTCTAGACAGCCCAGAGGAAACTGAAAGCTCACGGTGAATATTAGAAATGAACAGAGAATAGAAGATTCAGTTCTTTGAAGTGTTTCAATCTGCAGATTCAAAGTAATGCCAATCAACACCAGCCTAGAATTGAGCATTGAATGTAGGCAAAGGAATATACATGATAACCTTTAAATGCATGTACTGCAAGCCACAATGTGTAAGAGAAGGGAGAGACAGCAAGAGACAGAGAGAGACAGAGGCACACACACAGAGAGAGAGAGAGAGAGAGAGAGAGAGAGAGAGAGAGAGGAGGCAAAGTGCCTGCCATTGAGGCAGGCTGGTGGGTGGGGGGAGAGAGAATCAAGGGACCTGGTGGTGGGAAATGGGCACTGGTGGAGGAATTTGTGCTGGAACACTGTATGACTGAAACCCAAACATGAATTTTTTTTTTGCTTTTTTTTGGGTCACACCCAGCAATGCTCAGGGGTTTCTCCTGGCTCTGCACTCAGGAATTACTCCTAGCAGTGCTCGGGGGACCATATGGGATGCCAGGGATTGAACCCGGGCCGGCACCAGCCGGCTGCGTGCAAGGCAAATGCCCTACCCCATGGACTATCACTCCGGTCCCATCTTTTGAAGTTGTATATCTCACAGTGGTATAAAAAATTGGTTTTTTAAACAAAGTAATGCCAAAGTTTCAAAAAGCTTTTTGTTTTGGAGAAGTTGACAAACTGATACTAAACGTTATATAGAATTGATAAATGCGTAGAAGACGCCAAACAGTTATAGGGGTTTGGGGAAAGTTAGCCAACTCCCACTGCCTGAGGAGGAGCTGAGAGATCTTGCGTATATTTAAGTATTAGCGGGGGTTGGGGGGGGGGAAGGGTGTTGGCTCTCTGGTAGAGGGGGTGATGCAATAATTTTGTAAGCCAATCTTTCAAAGATGAAACACCACTAACAAAAGCAATTGAAAGCAAAGATAAACATATGGGACTACATGAAACTAAAAAGCTTCTTTACTTCAAAAGAAACAGGGACCAATCTACAAAGACAGTTCACAGAATGGGAACGAATATTCATCCAATACCTATCCGATAAGTGGTTAATATCCAGAATGTATCAGGCACTGGAAGAACTCTACAAGAAGAAAACAGCTAGCCCCATCAAAAAATAGGGAGAAATGAACAGAAACTGACAAGGAAGAGCTCGAATGGCCAAAAGACATATGAAAATAAGATCCTCATCATTAATCATCAGAGAGATGCAAATCAAAACAACAATGAGATATCATCTCACACCAAAGAGACTGCCACATATCCAAAAGAGCAAGAACAAGTGGAGGCGTGATGCGGGAAAAGGGGACCCTCATCCATTGGTGGGAATGTCGACTGGCACAGCCCTTTTTGGGAAACAATATGGACACTCCTCCAAAGACTAGAAATTGAGCTCCCATTTTACTCAGCAATATCACCCCTGGGAATATACCCTGGGAGGCCAAAAAACAGCAGAAAGACCATCTGAACTTTTTTAAAAAAAAATTTTATTTACCACTATGAGATATACAGTTACAAGTATTCATATTTGGGTTTAGTTATACAGTGTTTCCAGATTCTGGCTATTGTGAATAGTGCTGCTATAAACATGAAAGTGCAGATGGTGTTTTTGGCCTCCCAGGGTATATTCCCAGGAGTGGTATGGCTGGGTCAAATGGGAGCTCAATTTCTAGTCTTTGGAGGAGTGTCCATATTGTTTTCCAACAAGGCTGTACCAGTCGACATTCCCACCAACAATGGATGAGGGTCCCCTTTCCCCGCATCCATGCCAGCACTTGTTGTTCTAGCTCTTTTGGATGTGCCAGTCTCTGTGGTGGGAGATGATATCTCATTGTTATTTTGATTGGAATCTCTCTGATGATTAATGATGATGAGCTTATTTTCATATGTCTTTTGGCCATTCAAATTTCTTGTTGAGGTTTCTGTTCATTTCTTCTCCCCATTTTTTGATGGGGTTGGCTGTTTTCTTCTTGTAAAGTTCAACCAGTGCCTGATATATCCTGGATATTAACCCCTTATCAGATGAGTACTGGGTGAATATTCTGTCCCATTCTGTGGACTGTCTTTGTATCTTGGTCACTGTTTCTTTTAAGGTGAAGAAGCTTTTTAGTTTCATGTAGTCCCATATGTTTATCTTTGATTCCAGTTGCTCTGTTAGTGGTGTTTCATCTTTGAAGATGCCTTTAGTTTCAATGTTGTGGAGGGTTTTTCCTATATTTTCTTCAATGTACTTTATGGATTCAGGTCTGATATTGAGATCTTTCATCCATTTTGATCTGATTTTTGTGCATGGTATTAGACAGAGGTCCAAATTCATTTTTTTACATGTAGCTGCCCACTTTTCCCAGCACCACTGGTTGAAGAGGCTTTCCTTACTCCATTTTGTACTTTTTGCTCCTTTATCAAAGATTAAATGATCATATATTTGAGAATGGGTGTCAGGATATACAACTCTATTCCATAGGTGCACAGGTCTGTTTTTATCCCAAAACCATGCTGTTTTAATTACTACTGCTTTGTAGTACAATTTGAAGTTGCATTTCTATGTTCATAGAAGCACTATTCACAATAGCCAGAATCTGGAAACAACCAGAGTGCCCGAGAACTGGATAAAGAAACTGTGGTACATCTGCACAGTGAAATACTACGCAGCTGTTAGGAAAAACAAAGTTATGAAATTTGCCTATAAATGGATGGACATGGAGAGGATCAAGCTGAGTGAAATTAGCCAGAGGTAAAAGGACAGATATAGAATATATCTGTCTGGGGGATATAAAAAAATAGCTTGATATCAATATCCAAGGCTAGACAAAACATAGATCAGGAGATCTTGTCAGTGGGTAGAACCTACTGCAAATGTGTGGGAGTCAGAGGTTAGATAATACAGAGAAAGGAACATGTACTAATAATTATTGTAAATGATAATACCAGCGTAGAACTGAGCACTGAAATTAGGCAAAAGGATATACATGATAACCTCTAACTGTATGTATTGCAAGTCACAATGTGAAAAAGAAGAAAGAGAGAAAGGGAGAGAGAGAAAGAGAAAGAGAGAGAGAGAGAGAAATGAAAATTGCCTGCCATAGACACAGGCTGGGGGATGGTGAGAAATTATGGGACACTGGTAGAGGGAAATGGGCACTGGTGGAGGGATGGGTGCTGAGACACTGTATGACTGAAACCCAAATATAAACACTTTTGTAACTGTATATTCCACGGTGGTATAATAAATTTTTTTAAAAAATTTTGTATGTCTAAAACATTAATAGCAAACTATTATAAATCATACCTCAAGTAAAATATATTTAAATAATGTGTGTCTTTGTGTGTGCATAATTACAAATATGTGTATTTATGTACAAGCTGTGTTGAGAGGGCCTAGAAGTTACAACACCTGAGTAATAACGGCCCACTCAGCACCCGGACTTGGCTGATTCACTGCCAAAGGAACAAGAGTTCCTCAGAGAAATGGCTAATGACTGGAACACCATATTGGGGCAGAAAGTAACGAAGTTCTAAAACTGAAAACAAACATGAGATAATGAAGGGGGACACGTCACAGGACATATGAGCTGGCTGGAAGCAGAGCCCACTAGCCAATTCAGAGATACTTTAAGCACCAAAATAATTAAGATAAGAAAAATTAATTAAGACCAATAATGAATTACAAACATTGGAGGGGAAAGAAATTTATGTTGGAGAAATAAATAGGAAAGAAAGGGAAGTTTCAGTTTATAATAAATACCCATTTCTGATGGGGTGATACCAGGGTGATACCATTTCACCAAAACTCTTCAGCGCCACCCTCGAGAACATCATGCAACAATTAGAATGGGAAGGAATGGGAGTGAAGATAGATGGTCGGCAACTACACCACCTCCGCTTCGCTATGACATTGTTCTAATAACACCAAACATTAGCCAAGCGGCACAAATGCTGGCTGACTTTGACCGAGAATGTGGAAAGATAGGTCTACAGCTGAATCTAAAGAAAAAAATGTTCATGAAGAATGAACTAGTTCCAGAGGCCCCATTCACTCTCAATGGAACAAACATCTCTGAATGCAGCAGTTACTTAGGTCGAGAAATCAACATGATGAACGACCTAAAACCTGAGCTGCGCAGGAGGAAGAGAGCAGCATGGAATGCCTTCAAAGGCATGAAGAAATAGCTAAAAAGGACAAAGAACCTCCGGCTCCTGGCACATCTCTTTGACTCCATTGTTCTCCCTGCATTAACATACGCCTCAGAGACCTGGGCCCTACAAAAGCAGGATGAGAATGCTATTCGGGTCTCCCAGAGAGGAATCGAAAGAGGTATGCTTGGAATATCACGCCTCACTCAAGTGAGAGAAGGAATCCGGAGTTCTGACCTCCGTCGCTATTCCAGAATCAGGGACGCTGTCTCGTTTGCCAAGGTATCGAAAATCAGATGGGCTGGACATGTAATGCGATTTGGAGACAACCGCTGGACTAGAGCCATTACCGACTGGATCCCACGGGATGTCAAAAGATCACGTGGCCGCCCACCTACAAGATGGTCAGACTTCCTTGTCAAGACCCTGAAGGAACGGTTTGAGGCTCTTCATATTCCTGAATCAACCAGATGCCATTGGGCTACACTGGCACGTGATAGGGTCCAATGGAAATGTTACTGGCGCCCGCTCGAGCAAATCGATGAATAACGGGATTCAAGTGATCAAGTGACCCATTTCTGATTAGTAAATGGTGAGTGGAGGGGTTAGAAAAGTATTATTTTTAACCAGTGAAAAAGGGTTCTTCAGGCAAACATCACAAGTGGACACAAAACAGAGCAATATCCTGTGGAGGAGTGGGATAATTATATGAGCTCAAAGATCTCTTCAGGTTCCTTTAGCAGCTGCAAGGGAAAACGTGATGATACATTTGAGAAACTAGACAATGCTTTGAATAGGAGACCAAAAATGCCATCATTGGGCTGGGAGAGAGATTCGAAGTGGGTAAAGCACTTGTTTTGCAAGTGCCTGGCCTAGGTTTGATCTCTGACACCACATATGGTCCCCTAAGTACTTTCAGGAGCAATCCCTGAATGCAGAACCAGGAATTAATCCTAAGCACAGCCAGGTGTGACCCCCAAACAAAACGACAAACAAAAACTCCACATCACCATGAAGGCAGGTGAAATGGTGTGTCTACATGGGCGGCACTGAGAGGTCAAGGCCTTATTTCAAAAGTGTTCTGGCGAGGAGGGCACATTCTAGAACATAGCCTGAAAAAGCATCAGATCAGAAATCCCAATCAGGTGTGTTATGCTTTCTATAGTGTGTTTTTTCTTGGGTAACACCCTGTGCTAATGACTAATGTGCTGCGCTAATGACCTTGTTGCACACAGGAGTCACTCCTGGTGGTGTCCAGAGGACCATGTGGTGTCAGGGATCTAACCTGGGCCTCCCACAAGCAAAGCACTCACTATATAGTACACTAAGTCTCCTCTCTGGCCTATGTGTATGTATATGCTTTTCCAGAGGATTATATTCTTCCAAACGTTAAAGTCAAGGCTAGGGATCTAGCTCAACTGTTAAAGTACATGCCTAGCTTATGCAAGGCCCTACGTTTGATCCCTGTAACACACGTATCCTTCCCTACACCCACTCACAGTATCACTGGTGCCACCCAAGTACTGCAATATAGGAACAATGGCCAACACTGAACCCACTGGACAGAATAGGACAGCAAGTGGCCTCTGCTCAATCATTCAGCACCATTGGGATAATCCCTAAACAAAAATGCTGAAGTCACAAATGAAAGACAGAAGTTAAAGAAGACTAAAGAGATATGACGATTTAATGTATTAATAAGCTTAAACTGGATCCTGCACACACATAAACACATCTTGCATATGTTTATATTTGTTGCCAGATATATTTATTTTTATGTATACCTATACTGCCAAATACCAGTAACAATTATAGACCTGATGTAATGGTTTGAGGCTTTTTATGTTCCTGGAGCCAGCAGATGCCCTTGGGCTACACTAGCATGAGACAGGACATATGGAGATGTTACTGGTGCCTGCTCGAGCAAATCGATGATGAATGGGAAGACAGTGAGTGATACAGTATACCTATTGCTATGTAATATGTACTAAACATATTAAAAATAAAAATAGCACTTTATAGTTCAGATTTTATAAATTATATGTTATATATGTCATATATAATGCAATGTATAATTATAGAATAGAGAGCTATATGCCCCTATAAGGTTATATAATTATAGAAGAGAGAAGCAAATAAATCATTAAGTGGGGATAAAATGTTAACAATACTTAAATTAATTTTGGTAAAGAGTTTGAAATGTTTTTTGTGTCATTCTTATTTTTTAATTTTCTTCTAAGTTTTAAATTTTTTTCAATTAAACCAAAAATATTAGAACTTTATTATCTTGATAAATTATCTCATGTTTTTTTATTTCTCCAGGTCAGACACACATTTCATAAGTAAAATGTGTATTTTAAGGGTTTAAATTTCAATTAGCTTTGAAAAGTGAATATACACATATAACATCATCTGATCATGAAAGTGAACATTTCCCAGAAAGCCGCTCCTTCTAGTCACTCTCTGTTCTGGTCCCAATAACAGCCACTGTTTTATTTTTTAAATGTTTAGTCTTATTGAGTATTGAGTTATACTACCACTAGTGATGGTTTCACATGAACAACATCACGCCTATCACCAGAGTACCCACCAGAGTAGAGTACCTATCACCAGAGTACCCTCTACTCTGGTGGGTACTCTGGTGATGTCAAGGTCCCAAAAAGCTTCTTCCTTTGAACGACCCCCATGATTCCCTCCCTGCCCCCATAACCTCTGTTTTATGGTTACTCCCCGTTTTGTTGCTACTTGTTGTGTATCTTGAAGTCCCACATATGAGATCTCATTCTGCATCTCTCCCTTTCCTTTGACTGACTCCGCTCAGCAAGATGTCCTCTAGCTCCACCAAGGTCCTGGCAAATTTATGACCTGGTCCTTGTTTAGAGCTACATAGCATTTCATTGCGTGTATAAATACCATAATGACTTGAATTCATTAATCCATAGTTTGACATTCATTTGGACCATTCCCATATCTTTGCTATTGTATTAAGCAAACAGCCACTATTTAATTTTCCAGCACCATAATTTAGTTTGGCACCTTCCTAGAAAAAAATAAAAGAACTGAATAATATACACTTGAATGTCTAACTTCTTTCTTTCAAGGGAGTATTTCTGAGCCATACTCATGTTGCTGCACGTATCAGTACGTGACTTGTTTCAGTTGCTTACTGCAATTCTTTTACTTGACTATTATGCCACAATCTCTTTATCCATATATTGTTGACATCTATCTAGGTCATTATTAACTTCATTCCCATCCACTAAACAAGAATCTGTTCCTTATATCTCTGCCAGTGTTATAAGTAAAAATTTCAATCTTGCATTTTAATTTTCTTTCTTCTTTTGAGTATCACCATGTTGGGCTTTAGCTTAATTCTACAGTTACCTACGTACATGCCACCCCCATATTAAAATTCTTAACTGCTTTCACCATCACTATCACTATCGCTATCTTCCCGTTAATCATCTATTTGCTAGAGTGGGCACCAGTAATATCTCCATATGTCCTGTCTCATGCTAGAAGAACCCAAAGGCATCCGCTTGCTCCAAGAACATAAAGAGCCTCAAACCTTTATATTAGGTCATGAGAATGATCTAATATAAATGTTACTGGTATTTGGCATATCAAATACTATACGAGCAGCTTGCCAGGCTTGCCGTGCGGGTGGCATACTATTGTAGACATCTCTAAATAAAGCATTTATTGATGAACCGCTGGCCACTAGTGAGCTGGGCTGTGATAGTCTGGTCTGCTGGGTGGAGTTGTGACGAAAGGGAAGTTCGGATGTGGAAAATGGCAGGCCCCATGGAGTGGGGGAGTCGTCTGGCTTGTTGTGAGGCTCTGCTGGGGTGGCAGGCCAGGACTAGAACCCGCCATGCCTCCTGGGCGCCTCATGAGCGGCTGGGCACAGGGAGAGCAAGTAGCAGCTCTGCCCCATGTCTGAGAGTCTCTGGTTTCTTAGACTATGGCTTTCACCATATTAACATTTCTTTTCCCCTACATTTTCGGATAGCATGTTCAGATTTATATAACTCTAATATCACATTATCCAAGTCAGTTCAAAAATCTTTATTATGCCAAAAATACCCATTGTCTTCTAGTGAGTCTTAAGATGGATGACATATTTCCTAATTTTTCCCCAACATATTATCTTATATATACTCCAACAGTAATGGGATTTTACCTTGACATTCACGTTATGAGTGGACTTCCGGCCTCTATCTCCTTGTTACATGCTGTCCTCTGCCGGAACTTCTCTCTCTATGTCTCTCTCTGTCTGCTCTCTCTCTTCCTCTCTTTGTCTCTTGACAACCCCCAACCCTGACCACTTTGAGTACAACCTTACTTAAAACTTGGTTCAAATCTCATCTTCTCCACATTCCCTAACCCAGTGGAGATCAGATGAAAGGTCATGCTTACCGGCACCTTCATTCTAAACTCATCTCGGTAGTATTTAATGCCAATGTCAGTGAATGTCCTCTGGATAAAGCGAGATGGACGGAGGATAAATATGAGCTGCAAGTTTCCGGGAAAGGATACCTGGAAAGATCAAGAAAAGTGTCTGGGCAAATGTCACATCCCCTGGGGTTCTCTTGACCAAGTTCACAGATAACAAAGTGAACATCTGGATATCAAAGAGAGGATTACTTTCAGAGGTAAAGAGCTCTTAAATGTTAGCAAATCTGGGGGCGGAGCAATAGCACAGCAGATAGGGCATATACCTTGAATGTGGCCAACCCGAATTCAATCCCCAGCATCTCATATGGTCCCCCTACCACCACTAGGAATAATTCCTGAGCAAAGAGCCAGGAGTAACCCCTGAGCGTAGCCAAGTGTGACCCAAAAAAATTAAATAGACAGATAGAGAGAGACAGACAGACAGATAGATGGATGATAGACAGAAAGACACAGACAGACAGACAGACAGACAGACAGACAGACAGACAGACAGACAGATAGATGTTAGCAAATCTGAGAATGTGGGAGGAAGAGAAATAATAATATGGTGAAAGCAGTTAAGAATTTTAATATAGGGGGTGGTATGTATGTAAGTAAAGTTAAGCTAAAAACAAACATGGTGATACTCAAAAGAGGAAAGCAAATTAAAATTTCCATTGGTTAAAATTCAAACCAAACCAACAGAAATATTTATGATTACAAAATACTTAATATTCTTTAAAGAAACTGGGAATTTTTAATTAAATTTACAAAGAAATTGGGACATCAGTAATTACAGTAATTACATATACTTTAGAAAACTAAGTCCCATGGTTTCATAGTCATTTTCCATTTCAATCTAATTACTAATAGGCTATTTTCCCTGCTTAAACAACTTTATCATGGTTAAAATTCACACTGTAAGAGTATTTGTAGGGGCGGGATCAGTAGTATAGGAGGCAGGGTGCTTCCCTTGCATGTAATTGGCTGGTATTTGACCCTGGCAACTATAAGGTCCCCTGAGCCCACCAGGAGTGATCCCCAAGTGAAGAGCTAGAAGTAATCCCTGAACACCAATGGTCATGGCCAGAAACAAAAACAAATTAAAATTAATTTTTAAATATTATTTTTCATGGATACATGATTTATTTAACCAATCTCATAGTATTAGTAGTTTTGACTTTTCTATATTTTACTATTATTAATAACACTGAAATGAACATTTGTATTCATCCTTTGGATCCTTCCTTCCTTTCTTGTGCTGTGGATTGAATCCAGAGCTTTGTACACACAAAGCATACATTTTACCACCAATTTACTGAGTCAAAGACTTATAAAATGTTCTCAATGCATCTTATTTCTAAATTGCTCTCAGAAAGCATTGTTCTCATATTGAGGCTAGTTTCTGGAAATGAGATTCCTCCGATTCATTTCAACAACTAGGGCAAAGTCTCCCATTGCTTATGTCTTTCTATTCTTTAAGAGGTTTCCAAAACAACCTCCTACAGTCTTATTAAGAACAACTTATCTGCCCTATCTTGTTCTGCTTAATTCAGACTGATATGAAGTCCAGGCATCCCGTCACCAATAAGTGCCTGAAGAGATTCTCAGTGCCAGGCGGGCTTGGTGATCCTGTACCACTGTATCTTTTGTGCATAAAGTGGTCTATTGAATTTTTCAACAAATTAGTTTCCAGTATTAGATTATTTAGGGCTTGCCCCAGACCTGAGAAATAAGCCTCTCGCAGTCAGTCCTCTAGGGTAGACACAGACAGTGTTAAGTGTCTACATCTTCAAGTCATCTGCCATCATTATAGATCTGAAAATAACCCCCTACAACCAAAATTAGATCAAAGGGACAAAACAATCTAAGAGCAAAGGAAGGCAGAGTTCCCCTCCCTCATCTTGGACATACAAACTCTAACGGAGCATTTTGTCATGTCTTGACAGGACAAAAATGAGCAAGAGACTGTGAATGTCTCTCTTGATGAGGCTATAATGCAATTGAGAGAGACTCTGTGTGTGTGCGCATGCATGCAATCATGGGCTTGTGTGTGCCTCTAACTGCATATCTTGAAAGGGTTTTCTTTCCCTTTTCTAATTAGGCATAAGTAAGCTTTCAAAGGTTCTTCTCCCCTTCCAGCCTCTATGACATATTATCTCCCTACCATGTCCCTTTCTTAATAGCCAGTCCCTACTGCCCCTCAGATGTTTCTGCTGGCCCTTTGGGATCAGCACCCCGGTCCCCACAGAGACAATAAATAGGGAATATTTCCTACTGAGAAGGACAAGGGAAACCCTTCCAAAACTGTGCGATTAAATGCCCAAGCAAGTGCAGCACCAATCAAGTTTCTTACAGATCCTTCTGTCTTGTTTTGCAGGTGTTTCTCTAGTGTACGGGAAAAATATTTAAATACTGAAATGAATTGTGTCTCGCACTGTGTGACTCCCTTCCTCCTAAATATAGCTGAAGGCGAAGAGGGACACCTGCAAAGAGTTTATGGAGACAACCTTTTAATTTTTTGTTTTGTGGGCCACTGTGTTCAGGGCTTACTCTGGCTTTATGCTCTGGGATTACTCCTGGAAGGATTCAAGGGACCATATGGGATGGATGAAACTTGGGTTGCAAGGCAAAATTTCTACCTATTGCACGATCTCTCCAGTCTCCAGAGAAGACAATCTTAAAAAAATGCACAATTTGTGTGCATGTGTTGGGGGGGGATATTGTGATAATATGGCTAGATGGCCACTGCATCATTGAGTGGACACTGCTGTGGACAAAAGAGTAAATACTCTAAGATGCTCTATGAGAGATAGCTCAGAGCTCTGCCAGTGAGGGGTGTGGATGCAATATTAGTATCCGATGTCTCATAGCAACAAATGAAGGCACTAGTGAATTCCAAGCTTTCCCTGCTGCTCTGTCAGTGACCAGAACTGCCAACATGGCATAAAGACTCAGAAGGTCTGTGACACACCCAGCAATTGTCTGCAAGTTATCATCAGATGGCAGAAGGGATATGGACGTGACCTAACAGCCCATGCTCCAAAGACTTTTCCTAAACGTGGCACAAAATAGTTGCCTTTCCCCCATGACCTTGATTTAAAATAATTGAACAGACCCTTTATGTTCCTTTTAGAAAAAACAACTGAAAGGAAATATTTACAGCTATCCGCATCAAGGATGCTTTTATGGAGCTCCACTTGTCCCTTCGTCTGTCGATAACAATGACGAATCCGATGCTGGCGGCCTCCACACTGCAAAACAGGGTGATCAGTATTAGAGACCAGGCAAGCACACGGGCGACTTGCTTTTGCAGAACAGGCCAAACTCCTGCAGAAGATGCCTAATGGGTTCTGAACTAACCTCTAATCTCATCCTCACTCTGTGTGTGGTGGTGTGTGTGCTGGGGGTGGGGGAGGGGAGGCAGGTTGCACAGTCCAGAGTGCTCAGGGCTTATTCCCATCTCTATTTAGGAATCATACTTAGTGGTGCTTGGGGACAACACAACATACGTGATGCTGGAGACTGAGCGAGGTACAGCAAGCAAGGCTGTGCCTTGACCCCATCCTATCCTTTGTCTTAAACAAACAGAAGTGCTTTACATGTCAAACTTTCTCAGGATCTCTGATTCTCCGATCCTTCATTCATAAAGTAGGAACAATTACAGTACCTATCTGAGGGAGTAATGTGAGGATTTAATGAGCATGCACAGTAGAACTTATGAAATGCTTAGCAATCACTTATACTTGATAAGCTACCATTATTATTTCTTATATGCTTATGAAATAAGCAGCTGAAAACACAAGCACACATACTTGAAAAGTCACTGGTTTATAGTTAACTTTTTGGGGGAAAGGTAAATTTTACTTTAAAAAGTGTCTATGTGGAAAGGGAGAAGGTCAAAACAAAAGCTGCAATAACATATGCAATAGCTAATCTAAAGGAACCATCATAGGGAAAACTCATTATTGTAGACCCATATCAACGCAAGTTCTTTCACTGGGAACAATTTCCAGAACCACGTGAAACTTCCAGGGCTGGTATCTCCGGTAGAAGAGGCAGAGAAGTGAGATTCTGAATACAAAAGTACCCAGAATTTAGAGGGAGTGGATGTCAAAAGGGGGAAGCCCCCCAAAAGGGAATCCTAAAGTTTTTGTGGAAATTACCCTTAAATTTTTTTACCAGTTCCTAAACCCAAATTTTAGTGAGATTCCAGGATGCTGGCAGAAAAATCAGCTGCATGAGTGATGGAGAAGTTAGTGTGGAATAGTGAACTGGGTATGGTTCCGGGGATAATCTAGGTTTCTTTCTAGCCACAATAGACAGAGTTTGATATCCTTGGTTGTTAGGTTAAATTCTATAAAGTCCACATTCTTGGATTAATGAAACACCATAGGCATTGCCATAACACTAAGACTACACTCTAGAAGGCCAAAACAAAATGGACTTTGTGTAAAGAAAAATAATATCCGGTCTCAAAAACATCAAGATGATGTAATCTACCAGTAATTTAACTGCTAGCTAGAGTGAAACTCATGTTCTTTATAACTAAATAAGCCTCTATAACATATCCTACACAATGCCTAGCATAAGATTAAAAAGAAATAGAAATGTAAGGGGAAAGAATCCAATAGGCAGTAAATAAAATATCAGTAGAACCAGGCTCAACGCTGTTCCTGTTTCTGTCAAAGAAAAACTTTAAAATAACTATTATCAATATGTTAAGGGAAAAGCAGAGGGAAAGGTGAACTAAAAGATGGATATTTTAACAAAGAATTAGAATCTATGCTATGGAATCAAGTGAACCTTCTAGAATTATAAAGCAACAATAATATAAATGAATAACTCAGATTTGAGAGTCACTAAATGCAGGAGACTGGTCAAGTAGAATTGAAAACAGAAGAGTTAAAAACGTCCAGACTGAAAGCGAATGGAGATATGGAAGGCACAGAATGTGACAGTGATGCATGCCATGAACAAAGGTCCCAGAAGAAGAAGAAAGCTTGTTATCAAAATAGTTTTTGAAAAATAATGGTGTAGGTCCCAAGCATCACTAGGTGTGGCCTAAAAAGCCATCCTACAACCTAAAATAATGGTGGTGAAAGATTTCATTGTATCTTTTTAAGCATCAATTCACATATTTAAAAAAGTTCTTCTAATAGCAAGTTAATGTTAGAATTTTCTAAACATATGTAGACAATTCATTCAGGCATATTCTCAGAGTCAATTGGCTGAAAATTAAAGAAGAAAATATTAATAGCAAATGGTGAAAAAGACATTGATTTCAGAAGAGTGATATTAAAAAAACCCTGACTTTGCAACAGATATTATGGAAACCATAATCCAATGCAGTGATAGTTGAAGACCACTAATCTGCAAAACAGTGCCTATTTCATATACTCACTCTATACCAAGTGAGAATTAATTTTTTAAAAATATGGTGAAATAAGGACATTTCTGGACAACAAGAACTAAGATCATTTATTTCCAGTAGGGTCACACTTTAAGAAATGTAAAAGCATGGTCTCCAGTGTAACTTAAGTTGAAAGTATGAGGGAAAAACAGAAACAGCCCATAAAGGACATATGTGTTACAGGTTCAGATGCTTATTAGGAAGACTTATATTCCCATTTAAAAAAGAATTAAAAAACTGACTAATTTTTTTTAAAACTCAGATTGTTCTTAAAGACATAAAAAACTATGAAGATAAAGAACTAAAATCTATAGAGATGAATTAAAAAAACTAAATCCAATATTGAATTAAGATCTTTTTAAAATAATTTTATTGAATGACAATTAGATCATTTTAAAGCTGTTCATGATTTAGTTTTAGTCATATAATGATCTGACACCCATCCCTCCACTGTCGGGCCCGGGTCCCCGACAGTGCCGGAGCGAGTTCCCTTCTACCTCCGGCCAGCGAGGAATGGATGAACACTCAGGAACGGGCAGTTTTAAAGGCTTTACTTATCACAGGTTCAGGCATACAATCAGCAAAAGGAAAAACCCGATGCTTAGGATTCCAGGCTAGAACCCCAGCCACGTGTAGGCCAAGATGGCGTCCACCATGTGTAAAAACTTCCAAGGGAATAAACGCTCACAAGGGGAGATCCCACAGGGAAGAAGACAGGAGAGCGGGAATCGGCTGGTTTATACCCCGCAACTCAGACCTTCCTCCCATTGTTATGGAAAGCAGGAGTGTTAAATGTCCTTAGATAATCCCTCCCTGCACCTCACCTAGGCCCTTTGTGTGCTAATGCAGCGGCCCTTAAAGGAGTCCTGCAACACTCCACCAGTGTCCATTTCCCACTACCAATATCCTGTTTCCCTTCCCTCATCCCCCAACACCCTCCCCCCAGTTTGCCTCTAAGACAGGCACTGTTCTTCTCTCTCTCTCTCTCTCTCTCTCTCTCTCTCTCTCTCTCTCTCTCTCTCTCTCTCTCTCTCTCTCTCTCTCTCTCTCCTCTCTCTCTGCTTTATGATTTACCAAAAGGATATCGTGTAGGTTCAGGGAGTTCAGTATTTTTATTTAGACTGTATAGCTGGAGTAACTTTTAACGGCATGGAAGCTTTGTGGCATGGGCGTGACTGCCAGGGCTTCCAGAAGTATATGATTTAGGTGGGGGAAGGTAGCCAATCCCAATTCTGAGAGAAGGCTAGAGATTTCAGTCACAATTCCCACATACCCGAATTTCCAGCAGATTAATTTCTCAGTGAGATCTGTCCTCTTGAGATGGTGGAGTCCAGCCAGGGGTATAGCATTGATTTTATTATGGAAGCATGCAGCTACCAGGGGATCCATTTGGGTGAGCACCAGGCTAAACCCTCCCTCCGATGTGCCCTGGATTACTCAGCCATGCACAGATCTGAGATTTACTGTGGCTTTGATCTCTTTCAAGATTTATTTATGGGTCTCTGAAGCAAGGTCTATAGCAGAGCTTCCATGGTAGTGCTGGAATTGGTTTGTGGGGGTGACGTCCAGTGCTTCTAGGAATATAGGGAGGTGTGGGAGGCAGCCATCCTGACTCTGAGAAAGCCTGAGGATTTCAGTCATGAAACTTGCATGCCTGAATTTTCAGCAGGTTAATATCTTCGTGAGGTCCATCCCAAGTTGAAGTCCACCAGGGGTATGGTGGTTATTTTGTATTTTGGGAGCAAGAAGCTGCCAGGGGCTCTGTTTGGGCAGGCCCTGGCAAGCCCATCCCACTTTGATGTACCTGGACTGTTCAGCCTTGTGCTGGTCTGAGATTAACTGTGGCTTTTGACCTCCTCCGAGATTTATTTATGGGTCTCTGAAGCCAGGCAGGTAGAAGAGCTTACATGGTAGTGGGTGAGTTTGTTTTGGGGGGGTGATTGCTGAGGTTTCCACGAGTATAATGAAGTAGAGGGAGGTAGCCCATCCCGACTCTGAGAAAGCCTGGAGAATTCAGTCATGAAACTGCATACCTGAATTTTCAGCAGGTCAATATCCGCTCAAGATGGTGGAGCCCAGCTTGGGACTTGGGGGTGATTTTGGATTGTTGGAGCTAGCAGCTGCTGGGGGGCTCTGTTTGGGCTGGGCACCAAGCTAACAGGACTCCCTCTGATTTGCCTGAATAATCACACATGGATTATTCAGCCGTGTGTGTGAGTCCCTAAGATCTACATCTTTTGAGCTCTTTCAAGATTTATTTATGAGTGTCCGGAGCAAGGCCAATAAATAAGCTTGTATGGTAGAACAATACATAGAGACTCACAGACATGGGGCAGAGCTGCTACTGGCTCTCCCTGTGCCCAGCCGCTCACGAGGCGCCCGGGAGGTATGGCGTGTTCTAGCCCTGGCCCGTCACCCCATCAGAGCCTCGCAACAAGCCAGTTGACCCCCACCCCACTCCATGAGGGCCTCCATTTTCCACATCGAGACTTCCCCCTCGTCATAACTCCCACCCAGCAGACCAGCCTATCACAGCCCGCCTCGTGTGGCTGATTTTGGCCGTGCGGTTCATCAATAAATGCTGGATTTAGAGATGACTACAAGAATATGTGACCCACACGGCAGAGCCTGGCAAGCTACCCGTGTCGTGATTTGTTATGCCAAACACCAGTAACAATTATAGACCTCATTCCCATGACCTGATGGAATGGTTTGAGGCTCTTATGTTCCTGGAGCAAGCAGGTGCCCTTGGGCTCTACTTGCATGAGACAGGACATATGGAGATGTTACTGGTGCCCGCTGAAGCAAATTGATGATGAACGGGAAGACAGTGATACAGACATTGATGGTAGAACAAGAGGTGGTTTGTGGGCATGATTCCTTCATACCTAGATTTTGGTGATTTAATTCTTGGAAAACTTGGTCCTGAGTTGTTGGAGTCCCGTGGCATAGCAGAGACTTTGGGGTATCTTGAAGCTTGAAGGTAACATCAGGCTGCTGATGCACTCACAGGTTGGGTCTAGGTTATCCACTGGCATGCAGTTCCCTCTGGGCACCAAAGCTGATGGTAGCAGCTGCCCAGAAGGGATCAGAACTGGGACCTGTGTGGCTACCATGCATGGTTTGGAGGGTCTAGGCAGGCTGAAGACACTAATCCAACTGAATCTGACTAGGGGACACACTCCCAGGTCCTAGGATTCCATCTCTAGCAGTTAACACTTAAGAAGATTTCCCTCTATAACATGCTGCAGGTAGAACTCTTTGTAAGATGTGCCTGGGGCACCGCAAATGCTCCTGGCCACAAGGGCAGCAGTGGAGGTTTTGATAGCTTGGGAGATCGCAGCAGCTCGCAGCCTGTGCCCTGAGCCCTGAGCTACCGGAGCTGGGGCAGAGATTTTTTTTCTTTGGACGCCCTGTCTGTCACCAGACTTTGGATTGTCCAGTTCATTCAAGTCTGATGCTCAGCTTGGGGTTCTGCAGCACCAAGCTCAAGTGAGCCGAGGTGGAGTTTTCTAGCTTGGTATGCTTTCTGGGCCAGCCATGAGGCTTGGGGACCGTCCAGTCACCCAAGCAGATTGTTCATGGCGGAAACCTGAGGATCACAGCAGTTCCAGGTCCCAGGCTGGCCTTAAAAGTGCCTTTTTAGGGCCAGAGCGATAGCCCAGTGGGTAGGGCTTTTGCCTTGCACGCGCGGCCTGTGCCAGCCCGGGTTCGATCCCGGCATCCCATATAGGCCCCTGAGAACCGCCAGGAGTAATTACTGAGTGCAGAGCCAGGAGTAACCCCTGAGCGCCGATAAGTGTGACCCAAAAAAGAAAAAAAATAAAGTGCCTTTTTAAAAGAAATAACACCTACAATCATTTCCGCGAAACCGTGTAGGGTTCCTGTGCCAAAGAGTTCATCAGTTAGAGTTCCAAGAGCCGCCACCGCTCCACCAGTCCTTGCCATGATCTTTGATCTCTGATCCACAGAACTGAGATCTTCTGTATTGAACAAATATTAGGTAGCAGATGCTTTGTCATGAAGTGCTGGTCGTTTATTTCAGTAACAGGTAAAGGAATGTGCCTGAAAGGAAATTATCCAGGACTGGCATGACAGCCCAATGAGCTTAGCATATACTTTCTGTAGGTGCTGGGGTTTAATTCTGGCATGGCATGATCTCTTAAGCACCATCAGGAAGTCCCCCAACCACAAATACCAAAATATGAGTGGCCTCTGAACACCACCGGGTGTAGCCCCAAAAAATACAACAAAAAGTGTTTGAAAATAAAGGAAATAATCCCCAATTGAATCTTTGGGAAGGAATAAAGACTACTGCAAACATGAAGTATATGAATTAAGATTATAACTACATATTTTAATTTCATTAAAAGACCAGAAACTTGTTAAAGAAAATATAAAAATTATTACAATGTTTGAATATTATAAAAAATTATTATTAAAATATTATTTTAAGAGCAAAATATATAATAGCATTAAGGTTGAAATTATCACTTGTCACTTATATCACTTGTCTTCCCATTGTTCATCGATTTGCTCAAGTGGGTGCCAGTAACATCTCCATTTGTCCCTGTCGCATGCTAGTATAGTCCAAGGACCTCTGCTCGCTCCAGAAACATGAAGAGCCTCAAATCATTCATTCAGGTCATGGGAATGAGGTCTATTATTGTTACTATTTTTGGCATATCAAATACAAACGGTTTGAGGCTCTTCGTATTCCTGAAGCAAGCAGATGCCATTGGGTTACTGGCATCTGCTACTGACACATCATAGGGCCAAATGGAAACGTTACTGGTGCCCGGTCGAGCAAATTGATGAATAACAGGTAGCTTGCCAGGCTCTGCCATGCAGGCGCTCTCAGTTTTTGCATTTATTGATGCACCGTGAAGCCACAAAAAGGCCAATCGCAGCTCTGCCCCACGTATCTGTGTCTCTGGTTCATAGCCACAACCCAGGAGCAGTTCAGGGGTGGGTCCACCAGGTCTCCCAGAGGGAACAGAGGTGGGGGAAAGGGACCCCAGCTCCATCTCCATAGAAGCCGGGTGACTTTAGCTGCCAAGACCAGGATACCTGGGCTTGAAATCGGCTTCTCTCTTTGGAGGAGCTCTGACAAGCTGTGGAATCCGGACGTTGAAATGGCCATCATCATGGTGTGGGGGGTTCCTCTGGCTTCTTCCAAGGCTCTATTGGGGTGGCAGGTCAAGGCCAGAACCCATCCTCCCTCATGGATGCCTCATGATCAGCTGAGCACAGGGAGAGCCCGTAGCAGCTCTAGCAGCTCTAAAATTATAAACAATGATATACTGTTTGTTGGATGATGGGCCTAGCTAGCTTGGGAGCTTTGCTGTTTAATCCATTTACAGTTTAATCTATTTACATGGCCTTAAGCCAGGGTTCATGCTAATGAGATCTCTCTTCTGTGTAAACACTGGTGAAGGATGTGGCAGTTACAAGAGTCATTTTTGACTCTGAATCAGTACCTTCTGAAACATTACTATAATCTCTACTACAATTTCATTGTTATCTAGATTGGGCACAACTCCTCTTTATACTCACTGGTCCCAGCGTGGGACAGTTAGAATTTCCCAGGAGACCACCACCCTGGCCACATCGAGACTATCATTTAAGATTAAGGAAGGTTCATGCTAGTTTGCCCTCAAGTGGGCGAGCACTACCCTTTTAGTAAATAGAGGACAAGACACTCCACAATCACCGTGGTTCAGAACAGAAAATAGATGGACCTTGTGGGTACCATCTAGATTACATGAAACCTATGAAATTATGGTGTGTTTGAATATAAATCCATTGAGATGTATTTCTTTTATACCAGCCTCTCTCACCCTCTCCAGTGCTTTGACATAAGAGACAATTTCGAGAAAGGGGTTTGTCCCTAGCATAATCATTTGTTTAGAACCTGACAAGGGTGGTACCACCCTACTTCTATATCTAGAAGCTGATTTGTTGACCTCTGTTGACACGACCCTTCCTGAAGAGTAGGATTACTTTTGGATATTTAAGCGGACTGACTTGAGGATCCACTTTGGTGGGAGACTTGGGCCCAAGTGTGTGACCTAAGTTCTGACCAAGAGCTAGAGGTCTGGAGAATCCCATTATTTTGGATTATAGCTGTGGAGATTGTTTTAGTAAAAGACTTTTAGAACTGCGCTGGAATTCTGAGTTTTCATCCATCCCCTGCTGGCTTCGGAGGTAGAAGGAAACTCATTTCCTGATATTGTTGGGGACCCCAGCAGCTCCCGACACTGTTGAAACTAGTATTGAATAAAAAGGAAACCATATTATTTACGTTATACACAAAGTAATGTAAAACTCATTTAATGTAGACTACTAATTTTTACATTAATTTTATTTAAACACCATGATCAACAAAGTCATTCAGAGTACAGTTGTTTCAGTCGTTTAATGTCCCAACACCAGTCCCACACCCAGGTGCCAATTTACCACTACCAAAACCCCTTGTTTCCCACCCACCCCGCCCATGCCTTTAGCAGCCATTAATTATATTGCTTATTAAAAATATATCTCGGATGCTATTGTTAAAGTTATTATCTCTTTACTGGGTTCAAATATCTCGGAATGCTATTGCTAAAGTTATTATCTTTTTTTATGGGTTCAAATATATCTCGGAATGCTATTGCTAAAGTTATTATCTTTTTACTGGGTTGTTAAATGCAAGTTGTGCAATCTGTGCTACTGTTTCACTTATGAACTTATTAAATGGAGTAGACTTCTACTCAATTTTTTAGCAAAGATGTTTGTACTAATCTCCTATAAATGTTCAATAATCAATTCCAAACCCACCACAGCTACAACTACGGACAACAATTTAAGACTGTAAATTAAGGACATAAGCTCCCAATAGAGCTTCTCCAGAAGCCAGAGGAACCCCCACACCATGAGGGCCACCATTTTCAACATCCGGACTCCACAGCTCGTCGGAGCTCCTCCCAAGAGAAGAGTTAATCTATCTCCATTGCACACGGCCACTTTGCGGCCCACAGGTTCATCAATAAATGCACGAGATGAGAGCCTACAACTGAGAGTATACCACCTGCATGGCAGAGCCTGGCAAGCTACCCGTGTCGTATTTGATATGCTAAAAATCAGTAACAATTATAGACCTCATTCCCATGACCTGAAGGAATGGTTTGAGGCTCTTAATGTTCCTGGTGAGAGCAGATGCCCTTTGGCTACACTAGCACACACGGGATATATGAGATGTTACTGGTGCCCGCTTGAGCAAATCAATGAACAACGGAAAGACAAGTGATACAAGTGATACAAGTGAAATTAAGGACATATATTGTAGCACTAAGTAAAACGTAGTTAAAATCCTAGCAATGGTGCATAAAGTGGAGGGGTTTGTAAAAAAGAAAATGAGTAAAAAAGATAAAATGGAAAACTGAAAACAATCATTCAAAAGAGGACAGATGTTACAGACTATCCACTAGCCCAACTCATATATCGAGGCTCTTAACCATAACATGACTGTAACTGGAGTGAGGCCAGAAAGGTTGAATGAGGTCATATGCGAGAGGTCTTAATTCAGTAGGGCTAGTGAAGAAGTGAAAGAAACTTGAATTCCATTTACAAACACAGTGAGCAGGCAGCAGGAAGCAATTTGCAGGCCTGCACAAGATCACCTGAAACAGAATTGGCCAGACTCTTGGTCTTGAACTTGTAACCTCTGGAATTATGAGAAAATTAATTTCTATTTTTGAAGTGAGTAGTTCAAAAATAGAAATAAATTTTCAACATTTTCTCACCTGCAAACCAAAACTGGTCCTTGGACAAGCAGTTGAAAAACCACTGTTTTACACAGCACTATCTTTATCATGGGTTGGGAATAAAATGTAGATAGTCACCTTAACTATGGTATTTTGTGATAACCAAGGAGGAATCCAGTAGGAAAGAGGAAGTAAAGATAATACAAATATTTATACAGGTGGTAAAAATAGCAGTACGGTAGTTTTGAACCCAATCAATATCAGTAATCCCATTAAGTGGAAATGCTCTAAGCTCCTACTTTTACAGGGCACGAAATGACTGAGAGAAATTAATAATTAAAAAGAGTTACACTATATGTAAGAGCAAAGGAAGAAAAAACAAAGTGAAAGTAAAGATCAGTACTACTTCTTCTGTGAAGTAGTACTGAAACAAGAGATAATGGCAGAGATAAAGTATTCATAAAACAAAGGGATGAATTTATCAGGAAGCTAAAACAATGTAAAAGGTAAATGTACGCAGTGACATTGCTTCAGGTATGCTGAAGTCAATTGTTCAGGTATGCTGAACCAGAGACTCTCAGACATGAGGAAGAGCTGCTACTTGCTCTCCCTGTACCCAGCTGCTCGTGAGGTGCCTGGGAGGCATGGCGGGTTCTAGCCCTGGCCTGCCACCCCAGCAGAACCTCACAACAAGCCAGACCACCCTCCCTACTCCATGGGGCCCGCCATTTTCCACATCTGGACTTCCCCTCTCGTCACAACTCCACCCAGCAGACTAGACTATCACAGCCCGGATCATCCACAGCTGTTGCAGGACTCCTAAGGGCCGCTGCATCTGCTCTGGATTGCCTCCCGCAAATCACTCCGTAGATAAGGGGGGTAGTCTAAATGTGCGCAGTTTATCCGACCATGTATGCTGTACTAGCCTGGCCTATAAATATTCTCCCATGCTATCACAATCATCGTGGGACTAGCTAGATCTTACCAGCATATTAGCCTGGCCACATAAGGACACCATAAGTAATTAGACCAGAGAGAAATGCTGTTTGCTTCCAAACAAACAAGCATGGCTCCCTGATAAAATATAAAACTACAATGAAGTAGAGGAGACTTGTGAAGGCTTGGAGAAATATTTAACTGGCATTGGTGTTGATCTTTGGTACAGTGACATGCCATCTCAGAAACCCCCTTCTCTACATTTCAAAAGGCATTCCCGGCACTGCTCGGGGACCCAGCGGAGCGCCCGACACACAGCCATTAACAGGAAGATAGTGATATTATTTTTAATATATTAAAAAATAATAAAACTAAAAATAGATGAGCTCATAATGAAAACTAGAGATTTAAATATGTCTCTTTTGGTAACTGAAAGAACACATAGTCACAGATCAGGAGGTTGAACCCCAGAGAGCGTGGACATGCGCCCAACACAGGTTTCATTCCCAGCATCACACAGTCCCCCAAACAACACCAGGTGTTGTTCTGGAGGCCTGTGTGCACTGCTGGGATGACCTACGTAACCCCAAGAACTGTGGGGCCCACATAGCATCGCATCATCTTGTCCTTACATTGAATCTCCAGCTGGCAAGATCTAGAATTGTCAGTAAGGCCTTTGGGTCCCCCTCTTAGGAGTCACACACACACGCAAATAATCAGGAGGGAGGTAGACTTGACTTTAAAGGATTTGAAATTCACCGAGAGCAGAATACTTTCTTTTGAAATGCAAAATGGGTAATATTTCAAAATAGTCACTGAGTCTATACCACTGAGAAAATCTCAAAAAAATGTTATTTTTTAATTTCATTCTGTGATCAGTGCTTACTCCTGGCTCTGTGCTCAGGGATCACTCTTGGCAGTGCTCCAGTAATCATATGTGGTCAACCCCAGGTCAACTCGGACCAACCCCAGGTCAACTGCATGCATGAAGAGTGCCTTACCCATTGTACTACCTCTCTGACCTCAAATTTTATTTATTTTTTTTAAAATACGGTGGCAGGGATTGAACCCAGGGTCTCGGGAGGCACATGGGAAGCACGTCCTTTGTGCTCTATCATGAAGCCACATCTCCCTGGCAGCAACGCATTTTAAAGGATTACATTCTTCCACCTTGGATAATTTCTGATCGCTGTGGAATTAAGTGGGAACTCTAGTTCTCTCCTGCAGTTTACATGTTTTGTTTTTTCCTTTACAACTTCTTCCTTCTCCCTTTTGTCATTTTCTTCTCTAAACTTCTTAAGGTAGAAGACTAGACTCTCACTATATGTATATGTGTATATATATGCACATATATACACACATAAAATCACCATGATCTATACAGTTAAAAAGTTGTTCATGATATAGTCTCACTCATACAATGTTCTAACACCCATTCCTCCACCAGTACACATTTCCCACCACCAATGTCTACAATTTCCCAAAAAACGTCCACCTCTTTTTGCCCTGTGGCTGTAGCCTGTCTCTATGGCAGAGACTTTTCTTCTCTGTGTCTCTTAATTTCTTTTTTAGGTACTGTAGTTTGCAATACTATTACTGAAAGGTACCATGCATGTCACTTTATCTCTTTTCAGCACTCCGTTTGTATCCAGAGTGATCTTTTCCAACTATCATTATTATAATGGTCCCTTCTCTGTCCTAGCTGTGCACCCTCGCCCTTGGTGGCAAGCATCCTACCGTGCACTCGTCCTACTGAATCTTGTCTCTACTGGTAAACTACAGATTTTAAATCTTTCCTCTGCTCTCATTAAATACATTTTACCTCCACAGTTACTTCCGAAAGCACTGTGTTAATCACATCACATTGGTATTTTCTTTCAATAAAAATTTTCCGAAGATTTCCTTTTCCTCTACTTGAAGTCAGAAATCATACTCAAGGGGCTGGAGATCTAGTACAGAGGTGAAGGTGTTCGCCACGCACAGTCATCTCTGGTTGACCCCTGCCACTGAATAGGGTCCCTGAGTGTCTCAGTGCCCCTGAGCTGAGACAGGTGCAAACCGGAGCTCCACGGGTGTGGCCCCCAAACAAAACAAATCAAAGAAACAGAAATTATACTCAAGTAAGAATGCATTATTTTTGTAATTACAAAAAATTAAAATTCAATATTTGTAAATCCAGAAGATAAATCCAGTTCTTTTAAGACTATAGAGGACAAAGTGTTTCATCTCTAAAAATCATTTTATTTCACAGCAATACTATTAATCTAACTTGCTTCTTTATTAAACTTGGAGTGAACAGATACCTGGTGTTATTTATTTGTTTGGTTGGTCTTGGGGACATATCCAGTGGTGCTCATGGGAAGGAAGGGAGGGAGGGAGGGAGGGAGGGAGGGAGGGAAAGAAGGAAGGAAGGAAGAAGGGAAGGAAGGAAGGAAGGAAGAAGGGGAGGGAGGGAGGGGAAGGAGGGAGGGAAGGAAGGAAGGAAGTAGGGGAGGGAAGGAAGGAAGGAAGGGAAGGAGGGAGGGAAGGAAGGAAGGAAGGAAGGAAGAAGGGGGAGGGAAGGAAGAAGGGGAGGGAAGGAAGGAAGGAACGAACGAAGGAAGGAAGAAGGGGGGGAAGGAAGGAAGGAGGGAGGGAGGGAGGGAGGGAGGGAGGAAGGAGGGAAGGAAGGGAGGAGGGAAAGAAGAAGGAGGGAGGAAGGGAAGAAAGGAAGGGAGGGAGGGAGGAAGGAGGGAAGGAAGGGAGGAGGAAAGGAAGAAGGAGGGAGGGAGGAGGGAAGAAAGGAAGGAAGGAAGAGAAGGAAGGAGGGAGGGAGGGAGGGAGGAGGGAAGGAAGGGAGGAGGGAAGGAAGAAGGAGGGATGGAGGGAAGAAAGGAAGGAAGGAAGGGAGGGAGGGAGGAAGGAGGGAAGGAAGGGAGGAAGGAAGGAAGGGAGGAAGGAAGGAAGGAGGGAGGGAAGGAAGGAAAGGAGGGAGGGAGGAAGGAGGGAAGGAAGGGAGGAGAGGAAGGAAGAAGGAGGGAGGGAGGGAAGAAAGGAAGGAAAGGAGGGAGGAGGGAGGAAGGAGGGAAGGAATGGAGGAAGGAAGGAAGGAAGGAGGGAGGGAAGGAAGGAAGGAAGGGAGGGAGGGAGGAAGGAGGGAAGGAAGGGAGGAGGGAAGGAAGAAGGAGGGAGGAAGGGAAGAAAGGAAGGAAGGAAGGAAGAAAGGAAGGGAGGGAGGGAGGGAGGAAGGAGGGAAGGAAGGGAGGAAGGAAGGAAGAAGAAGGAGGGAGGAAGGAAGGAAGGGAGGGAGGAGGAGGAAGGAGGGAAGGAAGGGAGGAGGGAAGGAAGAAGGAGGGATGGAGGGAAGAAAGGAAGGAAGGAAGGGAGGGAGGGAGGAAGGAGGGAAGGAAGGGAGGAAGGAAGGAGGGAGGGAAGGAAGGGAGGGAGGGAGGAAGGAGGGAAGGAAGGGGAGGAGG
The DNA here is from genome assembly GCA_021461705.1 of Cryptotis parvus. Classification (NCBI taxonomy): domain Eukaryota; kingdom Metazoa; phylum Chordata; class Mammalia; order Eulipotyphla; family Soricidae; genus Cryptotis; species Cryptotis parvus. The sequence goes on from JAJIBD010005014.1 coordinate 140,414, forward strand.
GAAGGAAGAAGGAGGGAGGAGGAAGAAGAAAGGAAGGAAGGACGGAAGGGAGGGAGGGAGGAAGGAGGGAAGGAAGGGAGGAAGGAAAGGAGGGAGGGAGGGAGGAAGGAAGGAGGGGAAGGAAGGAGGAAGGAAGGAAGGAAGGGAGGGAGGGAGGGAGGAAGGAGGGAAGGAAGGGAGGAAGGAAGGAAGAAGGAGGGAGGGAGGGAGGGAAGAAAGGAAGGAAGGGAGGAAGGGAGGGAGGGAAGAAAGGAAGGGAGGAAGGAAGAAGGAGGGAGGGAGGAGGGAGGGAAGAAAGGAAGGAAGGAGAGGAAGGGAGGGAGGGAGGGGAAGAAAGGAAGGAAGGAAGGGAGGGAGGGAGGGAAGGAAAGAAAGGAAGGAAGGAAGGAAGAAGGGGGAGGGAAGGAAGGGAGGGAGGGAGGGGAGGAAGGAGGAAAGGAAGGGAGGGAGGAAGGAAGGAAGGAGGGAAGGAAGGGAGGAAGGAAGGGAGGGAAGGAAGGAAGGGAGGAAGGAAGGAAGGGAGGAAGGAAGGAAGGGAGGAGGGAAGGAAGGAAGGAGGGAAGGAAGGAAGGGAAGGAAAGGAAGAGGGGAGGGAGGGAGAGGGAGGGAGGGGAGGGAGGGAGGGAGGAAGGAAGGAGGGAAGGAAGGGAGAAAGAAAGGAAGAAGGAGGTAGGGAAGGAGGGAGGGAGGATAGAATTACTTTGATTTTGAACAAAGTTCTCCCATGAGGTCTTTATGTAAACCTGCAGTCATATCAGCTACTGTGGGGGTGGATATTTCTACTCTGTCTGTTTCAACAAAAGCATCAAAACCTCCAGCTCAACCATTGCACAGGAAATGGGGTTTGTGAACAATAAAACATAATAAAAGAAAAACACTAAAAGCAAAACAACCAACTGCTCCTAAATTTCTTTAGATAACAGTTGTATTATTATCTAGTTTATTTATATATTAATTAAATTTATTTTCAAATTTTAACACTCAAGTCCTGGATGTGCTTGAGATTTGTATAAATTCTATTTAATACAAGCCTCATAGCCTCTGCTCACAATCAGGTTGGTGTTACTCTTTCCACTTTATAGTTGACGAGAACTAATCCAGAGTCACACACCATGTGCTGAATGAAGATGATTTATTAACCATTTGATAATGAGTATCCCTCAAGATTAAGACTCTATTGAGATGGAAAATATTTAAACACTTCTTTTTTTTAATTTTCAATATTTGTAACTCCTTTAGAAGCAATGGAATTTTTTGATGACTTAAACCCACTATGACTAAATATAAACACCTAAGACGGAGATAAACGTGCTCTGACCCAAAATATAGCAATGACTGTGGTATTTATTTTTGTACCAATCTCTGACATTTGCGTATAACTTGCTTAATTTCAGCAATCTAGGTCTAGCAAACATTTTGGCCAGCTGAAATTGCATTGCATTGCCATTGAGAAATGAGTCCAGGGACCACAGCAATAGTAAAATGGTGGATTGACATTCCTTCCAACTAGAACATTCTATGATTCTTTAGAAAAACCTCAGTTATTTTAACAATAACAAGGTACACAGGCAGGGCGTTTATTTTGCATGCAGTCAGACCCGGGTTCAATCCCCAGAATCCCATCTGGTCCCCTGAGCAGCGCCAGGAGTAATTCCTGAGTACAGAGCCAGAAGTAACACCTGAGCAATGCCAGGTATGACCCAAAAAAGCAAAAAAAAAAAATAGAAGAAGAAGAAGTGAGTCCAGTGGACATGACCTCTTTTCTAGGACTAAAGCATTTCCTGGATAACATGAATAGTCTCAGGAAAACTAGGGCTATTGGGAGTCCTGGTTGAATACCTAATTCTAAGGACTAATGTGACTGTTACTGGCATACTGCCCTGGTATTTCTTCTTCCTACAGGAAATAAAGCTACCTTATAGGATCATTAAGGACTTTTCTTGGTCTTTTCCTATCATTTTTCAAGTAAAATATTATTGATCATTGGTTACAATACTAAATACATTTGGAAACACAACTTCATACTGCTCTAAATGTGTCATCTCAATACACTGTCCATGGAAGCTTTTATACTGTCCCCAAGGTCAGATTGGACCCTCTACCTTAGGAATTCCCCTTCGATGGCAGAATCCAATATTGTCCCTCATAAATGAACTGAAATAATCTGCCCATAGGCCTTCATGTTTTTAATTAAATCACCATGAACTACAAAGCTACAAAGATAATCATGATTCACCTTGAGGAATACAATGTCCCAAGACCAATCGCTCAATCAATGTCACCTGCCATCCACCAGTTTCCCTACTGCACCCCAGTGGCAGGCACTTTTCCTTCCACCACTGTACTAATGTTCCCTCCCGCTCCAATTAGCTCATGGCTTCTTCAAAATATTGCTTTGAATTCAGAAATAAAGAACTAATAACATTTTCCAGATTTACCACAATTTAAAAACAAAAATATTTATCTGTAAAATGGTGGATTAACATTCCTTCCAACTAGAACATTCTATGATTCTTTAGAGAAACCTCAGTTATTAACAACTATACATTCAGCTGTTATAACATTTAGGAGAGTGGATAAGATCACCTCCAATTAGGGATGGAACACAGGGGAACGCAGTTTCATCACTTGCTATCTCAGGATCTTTTTCATACTTCAATCTTTTCTCAAACCTGGACCTACTCCTTGCCCAATATTTGGCTGTGTTCTTTGATTTCTCATCCAGAGAGAAAAATTGCTTCCAATGATCTTTTTTAAAACACCGTGAATTACAAAGTTGTTCACAATACAGCTGTTTATTCAATATTTTAGCACCAGTCCCACCACCAATGTGCTTTATCACCACCAAGGTCCCCAATTTCCACCCACCCCGAAGACTGCTCCCTTAGCAGGCACTAGTTATTTTACTTTATATTGCTTATTACAACATATATCTCATAATGATAACGTCAGTATTTCAGCAGCTGTGCGCTCCAGGAACACCAAAGTCTTTAACAGGGTGATAAAGATGCTGTTAAATTTCTATCTCTGCATTGGCTTTGGGACATGGGGTGACTTCTGGCCTTGCCGTAGCACAGGTTGGGAGAGGGAGCCCAGATCCAACTCCATGAAAGCCTGGAGATTTCAGTCACAAGACCTGTATACCTGAGTTTTTCAGTCGTTTAATTTTGGGGTGGGACATGTCTGATAAGTGGAGTCTAGCCTTGAACATGGTGGTGATAGTGGAATGTGAAGGTTTTCAACTGCTGGGGCTCTGCTGGGGCTCTGCTGGGGCTCTGCTGGGACGGGCCAGGACCAAACCAGTCCCCTTCTGAATTGCCCCAGGTGAGTCAACCTGGAGACTTCCAATTATCTTTGTAGGAAAAATAAGTTCTTCATTTAGAATGAGTTGAATGCAAGGACTTTAGCTAGGTAAAATGGCACTTAACCAAACCAATAAAGAAAGTCAGGCAAGTTCCTGGTATAGAGATAAGTCAGTAAACAACAGTGTTCTGAGAACATCCGAATTTCTAGATGAGAGAAAGGAGCAATCAATGGTAGGGCATGTTTCCTTGTTGCCCACCTTCTTGAAAACAAAATTAAAAGAAAAGATCACTAAGTTTATGTGTGTGTGTGTATTTGTGTGTGTGTGTGTGTGTGTGTGTGTGTGTGTGTGTGGTGGACTTCTGAGTTTCATCCATTCCCGCCCGGCTTTGGAGGTAGAAGGGAACTCGTTTCCTGATATCATTGGGAACATCAACGGCTCCCCCAACAGTAGACAAGTTATTTTTGGCTGTGTATGGTGATTATCACCATGGTGTTTCTGCCATGCTTAGCTGCATAGACAGGTGGCAGACAGGAGACAAGCTTGTCTACACCCAGGGTTCTGCCCCATGGGCCCTGGATGGTGATGGTCTGACATAGAAAAAGACTGGACTGCCTGGGATGAACCCAGAGCCACGGCAGAGCCTGGCAAGCTACCCGTGGTGTATTCAGTATGCCAAAAACAGTAACAATAATGGACCTCATTCCCAACGTTACTGGCGCTAGCTCAAGAAAATTGTTGATCAATGGGAAGACAAGTCATACAAGTGATTATATATATATATATATATATATATATATATGTACACACATATATATACAAAAAACACAATATATATGCATACACACACATATATATGCAAAAACACAGTGATTTGATGGTTTCAACATCGATTTCACGATGTGATAACATCATGATTGTAGTTTGCTGAGCTTTGTTTTTGAGGAGCCAAGGACCTCATACACGCCATGCAATGACTCATTGTTATTTCCAGGAGCATCTCCAAATATTGCCAAACTCTACAACACTGACAATCAGTAGTAGCACACTGGACAAGCAATCACCATTAACAAAAGTATTAACACAGAAGCTGAACTCACAATGGCATCTTAGTAATCCCTCAGAAGTACTTAATGCCACCATGGTGAGATATGAAATTTTCACTAACTTTTTTCTAAGGGAATATTTTTTGATCATTCCATTAGCAATTTGTTGGTAACAAACAATATAAAATAAATTACAGTGGTAATTTATTTTACAGTGCTTCAGGGGGAGGCTTGAAGAGTGGTTGGGAAATTGGAGACAAATGTAGAGGGAAAGTGATCGTGGTGATGGGATTGGTGTTGGAATACTGAATGCCTGTCACAAATGATCATAAACAACTTTGATTTTTGTTTTTTATTTTAATTATACCACCATGTGTTGCAGGACACCTAAAAGCCTAGGCCTCTGCATCTGCCCTGGATTGCCTCCTGCCGGTCACTTCATAGATAGGGGGATAGTCTAAATGTGGCAGTCTTATCTGACCATGTATTCTGTACTGGCTGGTATAAATATTCTCTCATGCTACCACAATCATTGTGGGACTAGTTAGATCTTACCAGCATATTTTCCTGGCCATGTTGGATCTCTAAGTAATTAGACCAGAGAAATGCTGTTTGCCTCCAAGCAAGCAAGCATGGCTCCCTGATAACTCAAAGGCAACTAAAATACAAAACTACCATGAAGTAGACGAGACTCTTGTGAAGGCTTGGAGAAATATTTAATTGGCATTAGTATTAGTCTTTGGTACAGAGACATGCCATCTCAGAAACCCCCTTCTCTGCCCTATAAAGGCAATTCCAGGCAGATCTTGGCTCAAGATATTAGGTGAGGTGCTGGGAGAAATTACCTGAGGGCATTTTGATCCTTCCTGCCAGGGGAAGTTACATTTGGCTTGTAGCTTCTCCCAGCTCTGCTAGGAGGCTTTTAATTAGCTCTGGGTCCTTGTAAAGGACCAGATGGTCTCCTGAAGTTGCTACATTCTATGGAGCTGTTTTCCTGTTTTCATCTCTAGATAGCCCAGCCCAGAATAGGCTGGGCTGGGGAAGTTGGGCGGATTTCTAGCTATAAAATAAGCTGCAAGAAAAAAGCTCTCCTCTTTTTCCCCCTTTTGCCATTTCGGCTTCCCTTGGCATTTTGCTTCTCCGTCCTCTCCATTCTCTGTTGGGCCTCAACACGTGGTGGCAGCCATCTTGGCCTACACCTGGCTGGGGCCTAGCTGGGAACCCAGAGTCCGGAGGTTTTCCCTCTCTTGGATTATATATTGGAACCTCTGATAGTAAAGCCCTTTTAAAACTGCATCAGATTCCTGAGTCTTCATCCATTCCCGCAGGCTTTGGAGGTAGAAGGGAACTCACTTCCCGACACTGTTGGGGACCCCAGCGGTGCTCCCCGACAACCATGAGATGTGCAATTACAAAGCTTTCATAATTGGGTTTCAGTCATACAGTGTTACAGCACCCATCCCTCATCCCCTCATCCCTCCACCAGTGCATCCTTCCCAATACCAGTAACCCCAGAATCCCTCCTGCCCCCTCAGCCTGCCTCTACTGCCGGCTTATTTTTCTACTCCTTCCCCTTCTCTTCTTCCTCCTCCTACTATTACTTCTCTTCCCTCCTTCTTTCTCTCTCCTCTCTCTTTCCCTCTCTCTCTCTCCCTTCTCTTACACATTGTAGTTTGAAATACATACATTTGGGGTTTATCATGTATATTGCTTTGTCTACATTCAATGTTCAGTTTAGTTGGTGTTACCATTTCCTACAATTACTAACACATTGGTCCTTTCTCTAGTTTACCTAACCTCTGATCCCCACTAATGTGGTATTTCCAACCATTGACAAGTCCTCCTAGTCTCTGCCATAAACAACTTTGTAAGGCATGATGTTTAAATAAAATGCATGTGTGTGGGGGTGAGGGAGGCAAGGGGAAAGGACTCATCCACTGAGCAATATTCCCAAGCTATTATTCTGCTTTAAAATGAATCTCAGGCCGGAGCAATAGCCCAGTGGTAGGGAGTTTGTCTTGCATGCGGCCGGCCTGTGCCGGCCCAGGTTCGATCCCCGGCATCCCATATGGTACCCCCTCCCCAAGCACCGCCAGGAGTAATTCCTGAGTGCAGAGCCAGGAGTAACCCCTGAGCATTGCCAGGTGTGACCCAAAAAAGCAAATAAATAAATACATAAATACATAAATAAAATGAGTCTCAATTTTTTAAAAACATAAATGGAAATATTTATAGATGATATGATATCTTCTGTTGTCAGGGGATGAGATCCATTGTTTTTATTGGCTTTGGCATATCGAATACATGATGGACAGCTTGCCAGACTCTGCCATGCAGGCGGGATACTCTTGTTAGCTTGCCGGACTATCGGAGAGGGGTGGGTAGAATACTCTTGGTAATTTACAGATGAATCAAGCAGCCGAGAAGCAGCCACACGTAACAGGGAGAGCTGGTAGCAGCTCTGCCCCATGTATCTGTGTCACTGGTTCAAGCATACCTGGGCTTGAAATAGGCTTCTCAATATGGTGGGTCTCTGACAAGCTGGGCTAGAAACTGACTTTCTCTCTTGGGTGGAGCTCTGACAAGATGTGGGGGGTTGTCAGAGTGTGGAGGTTCCTCTGGTTTCTTTCAAGGCTCTATTGCAATGTTGGACGCAGGCTGGATTTCACTGAGTCAATTGAGTGGGTTGGGGAGAAACTATGGGATGCCAAGTATACAACCCGGGTTGAGCTCAGCAAGGCAGGGACATCCCCACTGCACCATGGGTTTCTCACCTGCTCTGACCTTTTATAATAGCAGCTGATTGGAAGGCAGGTACATGGACCACATTTAGGAAAGTGACATTGCTGGATATAATTGTTTTCCTAATCCTATTCGAAAAAAGAAACCTGGAATGAATGTGAGTGTTGGGGGTGCCTTATTTAGGGAACTGAAAAGGCTGGAAGGCTTGTGGAAAAAAAATGTGTGTCTGCAGCATGGAGGACACTGTGTGGCCTCGGCTACCTTAGAGAAATGTGATCTACACACACGCCTCAATGTGGTCTAAGAATTCGTTATTGACATTTACTTCAGAGTCAATGAGCTTTGGGAATGCTTGAACATGGTAATGGAGGCTGGTGTTCGGGCCTTGTCAGCCTGGCCCCCTGGGATGAACCCAGAGCCACGGCAGAGCCTGGCAAGCTACCTGTGGTGTATTTGATATGCCAAAAACAGTAGCAATAATGGACCTCATTCTGGCGCTATTCTAACCTCATTCTCGGCAAATCAATGAACAACGGGAAGACAAGTGACAAATGGCAATGATCCCAGCGCCTCCTTCTGAGGGCAGAATCCCCCATGTTGGAAACTCTACAGCAAAGATTTAAGAGGTGAGTTTTGGAACTGCAAGAAGTAAGCACAAAGCTCGAGGAAACTCCAGACCTATGAAAAGGAAGTATTTCTAGAAGCGAAACTGATTAAAATAACAATGAAACAACCAAAAATCTCTACTTCCAAGGCAAAGTTCTCTCTTACTATGACCAATAAGTACCACCCACTTTCTATCCTTTAGTTATGGCTGTTTCTCAGACCCATGCTCTGTTTTATTTTTTCCCAATTTTTTTTTTATTACACCACCATGAGATATACAGTTACAAAGATGTTCATGTTTGGGTTTCAGTCATACAGTGTTCCAGCATTAATCCCTCCACCAGTGCCCATTTCCCAACACCAATGTCCCTTGATTCCCTCTCCCTCCCCGGCTTGCCTCTATGGCAGATACTTTGCCTCTTTCCTCCCTCTCTCTGTCTCTCTCTGTCTCTCTCTCTCCCTTCTATTACACATTGTGGCTTATAATACAAACATTTAGAGATTTAGAGGTTATCATGTGTATCCCTTTGCCTATATTCAATGCTCAGTTCTAGGCTGGTACTATCATTTCCAACAATTATTAGTACACTGATCCTTTCTCTGTCTTATATAACCTCTGACTCCCACACACTTGCAGTAGATTCCACCCACTGACAAGACCTCCTGATCCATGTTTGGCCTGGCCTTGGAGGATATTGGTATCATGCTATTTTGTTAACATCCCACAAATAAATCATGCTCTTTTGAGACAGTCAGCTGTTACTCTCTTGTAAGGATGATGGCTAAACGAAGCTACAAAGTAAACAGAAGCCAGATGATGAGATTGGCAATAACTATTACCATTCATACATATAAAAAGGCAACTGTAGGTTTACAGAAGCTGAATGAAAGCATCAAAGAGAAAGACCGAGATGAACCAACAATGAGAGCTAACATCTGTGAAGACATTTTATTATTATCATTATTATTATTATTATTATTATTATTATTATTATTATCATTATTGCTTTTTGGGTCACAACCGGTGACGCTCAGGGGTTACTCCTGGCTCTGCATTCAGGAATTACTCCTGGCGGTGCTCGGGGGACCATATGGGATGCCGGGGATCGAACACGGGCCGGCACAGGCCAGCTGCGTGCAAGGCAAGCGCCCTACCGCTGGGCTGTCGCTCCGGCCCCTCTGAAGACATTTTAGAATGGAACTGGAGAAACTACTTTATAGAGAAACTATATTAAAAAGTCTTCAAATTGAAAGGCCTTTTTGCATTAAACCAAAACCAACTGTTGTAAGAAAACCTCAAGAGCCAGGGGTATGGTTTAAAGCAGTGGGCCCATGCCTGGCATGTAAGTGCCAGTGCCGGATCCCAGGCAGCACACCATAAGTCCCTGAGAGGCCACCAGAGCATGAGCCGGGTGACCCCTAGTGATGTAGGCAGACAGACAGGAAAGGGCCCCTGGCAATGGAACTTCTAAGGAGTAGTAAAAGCACCGAGCCTAAGGTCATCAGGACTTGAGCAATATATATATATTTACACATACATACATAAATAAAATGGTTTGAGGCTCTCCATGTTCCTGGAGTGAGCAGATGCCCTTGGGCTACACTACAATGTGACAGGATGTATGGAGATATTACTGTACTGGTGCCCGCTCAAGCAAATTGATGAACAATGGAAGTCAAGTGATACAAGTGAAGACAAGTGATGTGTGTGTGTGTGTGTGTGTGTATCACTGTATCACTGTCTTCCCGTTCATCATCGATTTGCTCGAGCGGGCCCCAGTAACATCTCCATATGTCCTGTCTCATGCTAGTAGAGCCCAAGGGCACCTGCTTGCTCCAGGAACATAAAGAGCCTCAAACCATTCCATCAGGTCATGGAAATGAGGTCTATAATTGTTACTGGTATTTGGCATATCAAAATACAACACGGGTAGCTTGCCAGGCTCTGCCGTGCAGGTAGCACACTCTTGTAGTCATCTCTAAGTCCAGCATTTATTGATGAACCGGGCTGTGATAGGCTGGTCTGCTGGGTGGAGTTCTGACGAGAGAGAAGTCCGGATGTGGAAAATGGAGGCCCTCATGGAGTGGGGGGGTTATCTGGCTTGTTGCAAGGCTCTGCTGGGGTGGCGGGCCAGGGCTAGAACCCGCCATCCCTCCTGGGCACCTCGTGAGCAGCTGGGCACAGGGGGGAGCCAGTAGCAGCTCTGCCCCCATGTCTGTGAGTCTCTCTGTGGTTCAATATTTACAGAGCCTGTAGGACTTATAAAACCTAAATATTTATTATCTTTTTTTTAAAAAAATCATTTTGTTTGGGGGCTATACCCAATGGCACTCAGAAGCAACTTCCAGCTTGGTGTTTAGGAGTCACTCCTGGGGTGTTCAGGGATCATGCGGTGTCAGAGATTGAATCCATGTAAACTCACAGACATGGGCACAGGGAGAGCCAGTAGCAGCTCTACCCCATGTCTGTGAGTGTGTGTGTATACTAATAGAAAATAAATACTGAAACGAGAAATTTTAAGTTCCTAAGAAACTTTGTGGGGCCAGAGTGATAGCACAGTGGGTAGGGCATTTGCCTTGCACATGGCCGACCAAGGTTTGATCCCCAGCATCCCATATGGTCCCCCAAGCACCGCCAGGAGTAATTCCTGAGCAAAAAGCCAGAAGTAACCCCTGAACATCACCAGGTGTGACTCAAAACTCAAAAAAAAAGAGAAACAAACTATGTGTGTGCTTCTATGCAAATAAATCTGAGCTCTATGACATAAATGGTTTTCTAGGGAAATTTATTTTAATCAAAGTGATCTCATTAGAGATAATGATATTTAAGCAGATTAGGGAAGTAACAGAGAAAGTTCATCAAGGCCCAGATTTATAGAAGTTTCAAAGGGAAATTCATATCAATGACCATAAAGTCCCAAAGTTACAAATTTTGAGTTTAGAAATGAAGGTGAACTTCAAAATACTGCTTATGAAGCAAGCATGACATTATATCAAAACTCAATATAGATAATACAAAAATAAAATTGCAACAGTAATGTTGCAGTAACTGTTGTACTGCAACAGTTTTTCACTAAGAAAGCAAGGTTCAATATTTACAGAGCCTGTAGGACTTATAAAACCTAAATATTTATTATCTTTAAAAAAAAACCTTTTGTTTGGGGGCTATACCCAATGGCACTCAGAAGCAACTTCCAGCTTGGTGTTTAGGAGTCACTCCTGGGGTGTTCAGGGGATCATGCGGTGTCAGAGATTGAATCCATGTGAACCATATGCCCAACTGTCAAGCCATCTCTCCGGATGTATTCCCTAACTCTTTTCAGAAAATGTTTTGATGGCCTTTAACCTATAATACTGATTAATCAGGAAGGTATTTATGTTACTACTTAGATTCTTTTAATAAGATACTGTAAACTCATTCTGAATTCTCCATCCCCATCATTCTCAGGCCCCGTTAAAAAGCAGTGAATTGTTGGATGACAGGCTTAGTTAGCTTGGGAGCTTTGCTGTTTTATCCAGTCATAGCGTAATCTATTTACATGTTCTTTTTTTTTTTTTTTTTTTTTGCTTTTTGGGTCACACCCGGCAATGCTCAGGGGTTTCTCCTGGCTCTGCACTCAGGAATTACTCCTGGCGGTGCTCGGGGGACCATATGGGATCCCGGGATCGAACCCAGGCCGGCATGGGCCAGCCGCGTGCAAGGCAAATGCCCTACCCGCTGGGCTATCTCTCCGGCCCCTATTTACATGTTCTTAAGCCAAGGTTCATACTACTGAGATCTCTCTCCTATATATATAAACACTGATGGAGAGTGTGGCAGTTACAGAAGTCACCTTGACTCTGAATGACTATCTTCTGACTTATTATTATACATCTACTAAGACTTCTATGTTATCTAGATTGGGCACAGCTCCTCTTTATACCCACTGGACCCAGCGTGGGACATTTCGAATTTACCAGGAGACAACCACCTTGGCTACGTTGAGACTATCACCTTCACTATCACTATCTTCCCATTCATCATCTATTTGCTAGAGCGGGCACCAGTAATATCTCCATATGTCCTGTCTCATGCTAGTAGAACCCAAAGGGATCCACTTGCTCCAGGAACATAAAGAGCCTGAAACCATTATATTAGGTCATGGGAATGACCTAATATAAATGTTACTGGTACTTGGCATATCAAATACGACACGAGCAGCTTGCCAGGCTTGCCGTGCAGGTGGCATACTCTTGTAGTCACCTCTAAATAAAGCATTTATTGATGAACCTTGTGGCCGCACGAGCTGGGCTGTGATAGTCTGGTCTGCTGGGTGGAGTTGTGACGAGAGGGAAGTCCGGATGTGGAAAATGGCGGCCCTCATGGAGTAGGGGGTGTCATCTGGCTTGTTGTGAGACTCTGCTGGGGTGGCAGGCCAGGGCTAGAACCCACCATGCCTCCCGGGGCGCCTCTTGAGCGGCTGGGCACAGGGAGAGCAAGTAGCAGCTCTGCCCCATGTCTGAGAGTCTCTGGTTCAGCATCAAATAGGATAAGGAACATTACTTTGAAATGATTAGATCCTGAAGGAGTACAAAGGTCCCTCTTTGCCCTGGTGAGGGCAGAGCGGTTTGCTGTTGATGGAAAACACCAATGTTAAGGTAGAAACACCAGCCACCTCTTTGGCTTTTTTGAACAACATAGAAAAACCTCGGCCCTTCCACTGAAGGCTTAGGTAAATATACCCTGAACATGAGCATTTGCATGACGTTAACTTGCCAATCCCTGAGATTTATTTATGGCGCATGAAGCACAGTTCTGAGTTACTTTTAACTGCCCTGTTCAGTGCCTTCCCATGGACGATTATTATTCACTAATGTTATTAAATCCTAACCCTAACGTTTAAAATTATAGGAAGGATTATACTAGTTTGCCCTCTAGCAGGTGAGTGTGACCCTTTCAGTATACAGAGATCAAGGTACTCAGAATCACCCTGGTGCAGAAAATAAATAAGAAGGACCTTGTGGGTACCATCTAGATTACATGAAACCCATAAAATTAAAATGTATTATTTAAACCAGCCCCACCCTCTCTCTCTTCAGTGTTTTACATAAGAGATAAACTCTCTCTAGTGTTTTACATACAAAGGGATTAATCCTTGGTGTAATCCTTTGTTTATACCTGTAACAGGGTGTGGCACCACCCTTCTACACTCTTCTACATTTAGAAGCTGTTTAGGATTTTTTGTTGAAAGGATCCTTCCTATCAACAGTTATGATTACTTTGGTGTATATAAGGGAACTGACTTGAGGCACTCGCCCCTTTTATGGGTAGGTCTCGGACGTAGAAGAGAACTTCTGTCCTGATACTGTTGTGGACCCCAGTGGCTCCCGACAGTGAATAGTTAAAAGTCACAAGAATTCATAAATATCTACTGTTAAAACAAATTAAATAATAAAAAGTCAACACCCTTTTTGATTTACAGTCTTAGGAAATTTTATTGCCCATGTAATAAATGGCGTAAGTCTTGTTCTCCACCCAAAGCTTGATTTCTAAAACGCATATCTTCCCATTTTCAAATTAACACCACACCCAATATCTTGCTGACTTCAAATCAATTCCCCAGGCCACCCCATCATGAAAAACCCACAACACATTAAAAGTAGAAGAAGCTACTTTTAATGGGTGGTGCAATTATCTTCTTTGCAACTTATATGACTACTGATGACATCAAATTTTAGATGCAAATGATGCTACCACCCATACATTCCAGTAAAATGCTGTTTAAAGTGTCTAAGGAAAGTAAAGTTGGGACTGGAAAGATAGTATAGCAGCTAAGGCAATTGTGTTGCATGCAACCAATCCGGATTCTATCATTATTGCCTGATATGATTCCCTGAGTGCCACCAGGAGTGACTCCTATGTGCAGAAGTAGGACTAAGCCCTGAGCATAGCCAGGTACACGGCAATGGTACATCTGGTTGTCTACCAGATTAAGAAAGATTAAAAACAGGTATCAGTTAATTAATTATCACAAATTGACTTCTATTTTTTTTGGTAATTCTATTTGCCATTGCTTTAAGTTTATTGGAACAAATAATATGCAATAAAGTTTGCTATATGCCAATGGGGACAGGCTAGGATGTGTGGGAGGGAACCTGGGGATATTGGTGGAGTGAAGGGGACAATGGTGGTGGGATTGTTGTTGGAACATTGTATGCCTGAAATAAGTCATTTAGGAATAACTTTGTAAATCATGGTGCCTCAATGAACATTCCTAAAAAAATAACAAATAAAGTTGGTTCAAAATTAATAAACAATATTAAAAAATTAAGCAAATTAATAAACAAAGTTAAAAATTAAAACAGGTCAGAGAGATAGTACATAAGTCAAAGAGCACACCTTGCATGCAGTCAAGCCCAGTTCAAACCCTGAAACTGCAAATGATTCACCAAACACTGCCAGGAGTGACCCCTAGGAACAGAGCTAGGTGTGGCTTCTCAGCACTCCCAGATATGAGTCATCCCCACCCCAAATTTGAAAATGAGACAAGCAGGGCTGTAAAGATGGCCCATGGGCCATGCACATGCTCTGCATACAGAAGACCGGGTTGAGAAAAGAAGAGATGGGAAAGTGGACAACTGTCTGAACAGGTTAGATAACACAAAGCAGGATGCAATTCAGACAGCAATTGACTAAGTAAAGAAGAAAAAGCCATTACTAGCTCACACATACTAGATCACTCTATGTGGGGGAGGAGGATCATGTCCATTCCTACATCTTCCCAAGAGAAGGAAAAGACTGCAAATTAGGGCTGGAGCAATAGTCCAGTGGATAGGGCGTTTGCCTTGCATGCAGCCAATCTGGGTTCAATTCCCGGCATCCCATATGCTCCCCCAAGCACTGCCAGGAGTAATTAAAAAAACTCTGCAAATTAAATGTCTTTGTTTCTAGTTCATTCCAACTCTCTTGGCTAGAGCATGAGTTGGATCTCAGGGGCAGGGCATATGTGTGAGTGAGACATCCTTTGTACATAAGCATAAAATATACCTTATTTGAGGATTTAATCACCTTTAATGCTTTTATTTGTGAATTAACAGAACATTCAGAATAACAGTAACAGAAAAGATCTAATTGTAGCGGTTTAGAGTCATCCACATTTTGTAAAACAGGAAGACAATGAATAACCAAGCATGACAGATAAGGAAGGCCAGGAGATAACACAGCTGGCAAGGCACTTAACTTGCACACAGCTGACCTGGGATCAATCCCAAGGAGTAATCCCGGAGCCAGCTGGGTGTGGCCGATAAACAAAGAAACCCAAACACAGCAGACAAATTGTATTCTAAAAACTGGTGTGACCATGTTTGGGATTTTGCTTTTTGGGCCAAGGGATTTTAGGATCTAACCTCAGGCCTATTGCTTATGCAGTTATGAGCTTTTGAACTGTCTCTTCTGCCTCATAAGTGACCCTTCGTACCTGTTCAGTTAATAAGAAAAAAAGTTATGAGGTAGGGGATATAGCTCAGTGATTGTATGATTGAGACTCACAGACATGGGGCAGAGCTGCTACTTGCTCTCCCTGTGCCCAGCCGCTCATGAGGCGCCCAGGAGGGATGGCAGTTTCTAGCCCTGGCCCGCCACCCCAGCAGAGCCTTGCAACCAGCCAGACGACCCCCCCCACTCCATGAGGGCCTCAATTTTCCACATCCGGACTTCTCTCTCATCAGAACTCCACCCAGCAGACCAGTCTATCACAGCCCGGCTCGCGCAGTTCATCAATAAATGCTGGACTTAAAGATGACTACAAGAGTATGCTACCTGCACGGCAGAGCCTGGCAAGCTACCCGTGTTGTATTTGATATGCCAAATACCAGTAACAATTATAGACCTCATTCGGAATGGATTGAGGCTCTTTATGTTCCTGGAGCAAGCAGATGCCCTTGGGCTCTACTAGCATGAGACAGGACATATGGAGATGTTACTGGGGCCCGCTCGAGCAAATCGATGATGAACGGGAAGACAGTGATACAGTGACAGTGAGACATCCTTTGCATGTGTAAGACATCCTTGACAACCCTCCCCCCAAATGCACACACACACATGATGTTTTGGTCAGCGCCACTATGTCTGCATAATACTTTCTTACTTTGGGTATCTGTGGGCACCCACAGTCTGGACTTCAAACATTCCTTCTGCAGGCTCAGAAACAAGGTATGTTTGCTTAGGCAACGCAGCACCAATGCAACCCACCCTTGGGCAGCAGAAACCCCAGGAAACTCCTCACCCTAGATGCCTGTACTTAACTGTCACTGACTGTAAAGGACAATTCTATAGCCAGTGCAGGAAATAACCATGGCCTCCATCAAGAATCAGCATTCTACCTACCAGTTCTGTTCAAAGACACCTAAAAACAGAAATTTTCCAATCGCCTTCACAACAGGCAAGGCCCAGATAGAAACTCACTTCAATGGTTTTTCTAAGGCTGATCAATAACTAAGATCCCATCCAACCACTCTACACATAGAATCAAATTTCATTATAAGTCACAGGCCAAATAGTAACATCGTCATTTTCCTCTTTTAAAGTAGAAAAATCAGACAAAATATCATGACCCAGCTGAAAATCTACCCATCACTCTGTGTTTTGGGGTGAGTCAGGAGTACATCCAGAGATGCTCAGGGATTACTCCTGACTCTGCACTCAGGAATTAGTCCTGGGAAGTGCTCGGGGAACTATATGGGATGCCAGGAGTCATACCCAAGCAGGCTACACGCCAGGCAAGCAACCTTTTCCACTGTATTCTCTGAACCCTATCCATCACTCCCCCCTTTTTTTTGCTTTTTGGATCACATGCGAAAAGTTGTATGACCATGTTCAGAGGTTACTCCTGGCTCTGCACTCAGGATTTACTCCTGGCAGAGCTCAGGGGACAATATGGGATGCCAGGAATTGTACCTGAGTCAGCCGCATGCAAGGCAAATGCCCTATCCACTGTACCATCACTCTTTATGGGAAGAAAATTGACACAGGAAAGGTCTCCTAAGTGAAGTTGGTCTCTAAGGAGATTGATTCTAGAAAATGCTTCTTGGAAAGACAATTACAGAACTCACCACATTATCAGATACAATTTGCACATATAATTAAAGTTCTTGTACCAGTTATTTTCTAGTGAAACACAGAAAAAAAAGAAAAAAAACAGGCCAGAGCGATAGCACAGTGGGTAGGGCATTTGCCTTTCAGGTGGTTGACCCAGGTTCGATCTCTGGCATCCCATATGGTACCCCAACAATGCCAGGGAGTAGTTCCTGAGCAAAGAGCCAGGAGTAACCCCTAAACGTCACCAGGTATGACCCAAAAAGCAAAAGAGAGAGAGAGAGAGAGAGAGAGAGAGAGCGGCGAGAGAAACTCAAATTTACAGTTACGCGAATATTGGTTTTTAGGGGGCAAACAACCGTAGCTTTTAAAAGCAGTTGATCATCTGTCTGGTCTACAGACCAGTCTGTTCTGGTCATCTTGCTGGCCCTTAATTCCCGAGGGAGACTCTACATAAAACCTCAAAACCCAGAAGGACTAGAAATAGAACACAAGTCATTTGTCCCAGGGCCGGGAGTGATAGCCCAGCGGGTAGGGTGTTTGCCTTGCACGCGGCCAGCTCATGCCGGCCCGGGTTCGATCACCGTCATCCCATATGGTCCCCCGAGCACCGCCATGAGTAATTCCTGAGTGCAGAGCCAGGAGAAACACCCTGAGTGAGCTGTGACCCAATAAAGCAACAACAACAACAAAAAAAAACCAAGTCATTTGCCCCAGATCTAGTGAGGAACCAAATCAATATTCTCTCTCGCCTGCTCTCTTTTCTTCTCGCTCACTTTCTCTTCCTCTCTCTTTTCACCCTCGTTTCTTCCTCTTTGCCCCCTCACTCATATCTTCGCCTTTCTCTCCTCGCTCATGTCCCACTCTAACTTTAACTGTGGGCGTCTTCTCCATCCTGCATTCCTGAAGCCTTATCTGACTCCTGTCTGAAATGATCCTCCTCTCGAGCTCCTACAGCACCCTGCACATTTCACAGACACTCACGGCCACACACACAGTCCAGGATGAGTGCAGTGAGGTGTGAGACATTGCTCTGTGGCCTTTCCAACCTGCAATACACCCGACACAGCACCATAAGCATAGCAGGTACTCTGCGAAGAGCTGCTAAGGCACCAGTCGCTGTGGGAAGCCTTTCCTCACTCAGACCAGCCCTAGGAGGCTCCTTGGCTCTTAACTGATCGAGGTAGCACTGGTATTTACAAAAGTGTAAATGTTTGTATTTTAGGAGCACAATGTCACCCCGCCACACCTACTACCAAAATGTCAATAAGCCTCACTCACTCTGCAAAGGGCCCTTCCCTTCTGCACTGCCTGATGATAAGGTCAGTTCTGTCATCTGAATTGAAGGGGTTATTTTCCCCTATTAGATATTTTCTATTCCTTTGCTTTGATTCTTTTATAGAGCCCCCCAGTGAGTAACATTATCCAGTTTTGGTGGTTCTCCTTTTGATTTATTTAGCTTAGCATATAAACATGAACCACCTCCAGTTCCAACCATGAAGATGTCATCTCTTTTTTCCCTTACAGATGAGTAGAACTCCATTGTGTATCTCTCCCACATCTTTATCCACTCATCTGTCACGCAGTACTTGGACTGTTTCCGGTGACCTTTCGGCACAAAGACACCAACTCTGGGCCCTGACCATCCTCCCACTCTTCAGCCAGCACATCGCTTCTTGTTCTATGCAACCCCTGCAAACTGCCTATAAAACATTTCACAACCCCCAGAGGGCTGTGCTGCCTGATAAGTGCAGCAACATTGAGAAATATACAAACTGTGATACATAGGAATCATAAATGAAACTATTGTGTTTTCATTCTTTGCAACCCGGAAATCAGAAAGCAAGGTTCAGGTCAAATTCCTCCTCAGGCCTTATTTTCCCCCATTGTCACTGTTTTATGTTTATGTTAACTTCTAAGTACATATATTGCAATCCAAAATGTGTAAAAGAAGGAAGAGAGAGAGAGAGAGAGAGAGAGAGAGAGAGAGAGAGAAAAAAGAACCTGCCATAGAGGCAGGCTGGGGAGGGGGAGGAATTGGGGACATTGGTGGTGGGAAATGGGCACTAGTGGAGGGATGGGTGCTGGAACATTGTATGACTGAAACCCAAACATGAACAGCTTTGTAATTGTATATCTCACAGTGGTATAGTAAAATATTTTAAAAAAATAAAAAAAGAAAGGAGCATGGGCTGGATAAGGAAGGGCAGAGGAATGACCGGCAGGAAGAAGAAAGGGGAGTAACCAGTCAGACAGGTACTCACTCTTTTTGCAAGAGATGGGGAGCATTCGAGGAAACGAAAATACATTTACAAGAAACTACACGAGGAAAATGAAGTAGAAAAAAGAATCCAGGCCCAGTCTTTCTCATTTGTGCACTAAATATGGGAGTTGGGTTTCTACCCCAAACTCCTCTCTGCTGGTGAGGGTGGTGCTCAGCGTAGTAAAGGCTCTCAGTGTGACTCAGAAAGGATGCAAATTCAGGATAAAAACTATCCACACATTAGCATACGACTACCTAGGGATTGAGGGAAATCAGACTCAAAACTCAAACAAATATAAGGAGAAGGAGGGAGCCCTTCTCCCAACCATGATCCACGACCAACAATCCATCCCACTTCTGCTCATCTTCTTCCTTGCTGCTCTATAGAAATTTCTGCTACAGTGATGCATTATCAGGGCTGAAGACAGCACACGTGGGTAAGGCACTTGAGCTGTATATCTCCCAGTTGGACCCTCAGAACTGCATACAGTCCCCCGAGGCCCACCAGGAGTGATCCCTGAGCACAGAGCCAAGAGTAGACCCAGAGCACCACCGGGTATGGCCCCAAACTATAATAATCACTTGGTCATTTGATATCCCGTTATTCATCGATTTGCTTCGAGTGGGGTGCCAGTAATGTTTCCATTTGACCCTGTCACGTGCCAATGTAGCCCAATAGCATCTGTCTGTTTCGGGGATATTGAAAACTTCGAATTGTTTGTTTAGGGGTCCTGATAAGGAAGTCTGACCATCTTGCAGGTGGGCGGCCACGCGATCTTTTGGCGTCCAGTGGGATCCAATCGGTAACGGCTTTAGTCTAACGGTCATCTCCAGATTGCATTATATGACCAGCCCATCTGATTTTCAATGTTCTGGCAGATGAGACAGCGTCCTTGATTTTAGAATAGCAATGGAGGTCGGAACTCCAGATTCCCTCTCTCACTTGAATGAGGCATGATATTCCAAGCATGGCTCTTTCGATTCCTCTTTGGGAGACCCGAATGGTATTCTCATCCTGCTTTCACAAGGCCCATATAATTAATAATAATAATAATAAGAATAATAATGATAATAAATTATATAGTACATAGTATATAATTATATATAATGTATTATCTATTAATATTATATTATATAATAATAAAAAGTATTGCAATGTATGGATTGCAATACATACACTTAGAGGTTATCATATGTATCCTTTTGCCTATATTCAATGCTCAGTTCTAGGCTGGTATTATCATTTTTGACGATTTGATGATAATAATTATTATTATTTTAAAATTATATAATAGTTATTATTATATAAAATAAAATTATGCATCATTTTCTGTGTCCACTGGACGAAACAGGATGACTGTTCCTCTCCCTTCATACTTGGAAGTGACGGCAGGAGGCGAGGGTGGAGGAAGGGGACTGCCCTCTCTGTCAGCTCGGAGGCACTATCTAAAAATACATTTTCATTGAAATGAGTCATAAAGAACCGGAAACCCTACCAGTCTTCCTTCTGAGTAAGCCTACTATGAGCCGGGCAGTTAAACACAGCTTCACTGTATATAGTTTCACCACAAGTAGTTTTCCTATGGGACTAATTGGCCATAGGCAAGTTTGTCATAAATAGAAATGAATGATGCTAGTTGACAGTTTGGTGTCATTTTTCCA
Organism: Cryptotis parvus; assembly: GCA_021461705.1. NCBI lineage: Eukaryota > Metazoa > Chordata > Mammalia > Eulipotyphla > Soricidae > Cryptotis > Cryptotis parvus. The sequence continues at coordinate 161,110 of JAJIBD010005014.1, forward strand.
TTGACGAAATAAGAAACCAACTCTCTGGAGACTGGTGATGTTGCAG